>QBDW01000558.1:0-20889 GCA_003261595.1 Maconellicoccus hirsutus | reverse complement strand
CGCTAACGCGAATTACGAGTATTATTACGAGTAATACGAGTACCTTATACGAATACGAGTACTAGTACGAGTAGTAGGCCTATGTATGCGAATTAAATAAGTAGTACATACACATACCGACACATTGTGGGCCCCTTCCTGCCGGGAAAATAAATAACCTTTTTTTCGGTTTCATTGTACGTAAAAAGGGCAGCGATGGCTTATACTTAGGCTACACGTAGGCTACAATGTTAAATTAGAGATCTTTTTCCACAATGAAAACCAAAATTTATTCTTATGTCTTATCAATCCGCTTTTTAATTGAAAAATTGCAATTTACACGTAGGTACACATTTTTTTCAAGTCTAAAAACATCGAATACGAGTAAATTGCAATTTTTCGACTTGAAAGTGGATTGATAAGAAGTAATCTTGTTTTTTATTGAAGACAATGATGTCCAATTTATCGTTTGCTTAAACACTCGTAATTGCTAATTCGCTGTCGTTTTCACTATGGAACAGAGAAAAAGTAGTTTATTTTCCTGGGTGGGGCAGTCAGTCACCCGAATGACCAATTGGTGGGTCGCAATACATACGCGTAACTTAAGCAATGTCGAATTCAATATCTTTCTCTTGAATAAGAAACCAAATTCATTGTAGGCTAATCAGTTGCACTTTTCGGTTGAAAAACTGAAATTCATTCTGTCTAACAGGCTGAGAGTAAATAAATTTCAGTTCATTAACTCGACCGTGGAACCGAATCATAACTTATAACAGTGAATTTTGATATCGAAAAAAAAAATTAATTCATCGGGAACGCGGGAACGCGGGACCCGGTACCCGGTAAAGTAAAACAAGAACGAGAATGAGATACAAGGATGGTATGTACGAGTACATGTACATGCACTAGTACATTATTACGAATTACTTACGATAATAACGCGGTAGTGATAGGTGTTTGTTTTAATTAAAATCAAAATCAAAATTAAAATTAACGAAAACGATGCGATATCGTTGGTATGGAGTAACGGTACCGTACGGTACGGTATATATTTATGCACACATGCACACAGTACAGCATAATGTCGTACGGTACACGGTACTTTGCCCATACATTTACCTATACTTATGCTTGTAGATAGCTAGGTACAGGTAGAGGTACCGGCAGCACGAACGAACACGAACGACGCGACGAATGATAAACAAAAAGAGATGTTACGTAGTCGTAGTCGTAGCCGTAGCCGTCGCATGTACGACAACGCGATGCAAATCGAATTAAAATTCAAACAAAATCGTTCAAGGTCTGCACGTACCAAGTCGACGTACGTACTTGAGTCTCAGCTCTTAACTCGTAAGTAGGCCTATGTATACCTAAACACTCAAGTCATCCACCACGTACAGTATTCCTTATACGTAGGTAGTTAGGTATGTGTGAAGGTACCTTAACTTACTACTTACCTGTGAATTCATTACGTGTATAACGAACGTTTCGTAGCGATTTGGTACGCACAAGTTGTACCTAGTACCTAGTACATAGTACCTACGCAAGAGACTCCAACATTGTGTAACTTGATAATTTATCGTCGGACATATGCGGCGTTTTGAAATTCGGGATACTCGTAGAATCGAAATGTAAAACCAAGCCGATAATACTCGTATAAAAGATTGGAAGATGATCTGCTGCCAGCCGACAAACTCAACAAGATACACGGTCGCGGCTTCGCAAAGCATACGTTGCGTTGTAATAAACGAGCGTTCGGGAAATGCAGTTGGGTGTACTAGCACGTAACGTATGTACACGTACACGTACACGCACCAATAATACGTATGTACTCGTAGATGTACATCGAAAATTCGTTCTTTTTATCCGTCTCATAAATGGTTATCGACTTATCGTGCCAACATCTACAAATGCATAAAATTCACCACTTTTATCTATAGCAAAAACCAAATTCATACTCGCACTAACTACGAGTACTAACCAGTGTCAGTGCGCACAACGCACAACGCACGTCCGCGTCCGCGTACAATATTACCAGTACCATCCACAACCACAACGCTCGAAGCGAAGAAATTGGCGTAAACTTTTATAGTACGAGTATTTTGCTCGGTGTTAATTAAATTGCCTATCGAAATCGCCGTAAATACGGCAACAATGTCGATAGAATTGCATACTTACACTGAGAAAGGTGTCGCGTCGCGCCGTCTGCCTTGCTGCGCGCATTTTTACCCGCCGCTGCCGCGTCGCAACGTCACAGCACTCGTAGATGTAAACGAATTTTAAACGAAAATTACGCATTATTCACAGACGTAAGGTTACTACAAAAGCGCAACACAACAAATACACAATGTATGAGTATTGCGTACCTAGCACCTAGCACCTAGTACCTAGTACCTAGTACCTACGCGTAATTCCTGACTTCGGTAACTTCCTAGTTCCTACTTCCTACATCGTGTATGCAATCTTTTTCTATCACGAAGCGCGACCAAATGCTACATACAAAAACATATTTTCAACTAAACCACGTAAAAATTGTGAATAAGGAAGCGAGGTAAAAAAATCTACATACGTACGTATATTCTTAAAATCGTAATAAATATATTGAAAACGCTTAGAATGTAAAAGGTAGGTACACAAAGAAATGTAATCAAAGTAGATAAAAATGTAAACAAATAAAAAATCTTTACAATAAAAACTTCACTAATGCGGGGAAAATAATGAAAAAATATTTTTTTAAATAGGTACATAAGTTACGATACTTTTATGTATTTTTAATTAGGTACGTAATTTGATCGCAAAACAACAAATCTGAGGAATGCATATTATATTTATAATTTAAAAAATTAAATAAATAAATAAATAAATAAATAATAATCATCTCACTCGAGAATAAGACATACAACGCGTTAAAAAATAATTTAAAAAAAAAAAAAAAAACATAGCGAAAATCAGTCATCAGAGATCATTTGGTGGGGTGTTTATTCCGCTAATAAAATTCTCAAACGGCTCTAGGTATAGTAGATATCCGGTTGCTGAATAAAAACATAATTTACAATTACAACCGAAACGCGACATAAAAGCATAATTCGTGAAAGGTACATTTAAAACACGAATAAGTAATTACAACAAAAACTAGATATTATAAGTAAGAATGCATAATTAGTCAGGTAATAGGCAGATTAGGAACCGACTAGGCCTACATGTATGTACGTATTGCCGAATTCGATACAGGTAAAGTACCAATACATATACGCGTACTATACATAGTACAGAGTACAGAGTACGCGTTTGTACTCGTACGTAGGACGTACTGCATTAGGCATGTAGACGAACGTAATACATACAGTATGTAAATTACCAGCGTGCACCTACTACCTACTACCTAGTACCTAGTACCTAGTAACTATTACGTATGTAATCGTAATGTACCCCTTACAGTAGAATATTACGAGTATTCACAACTTAAACCATCGAGGAACAAATTTTCTAAAAGACGAACGCGAAGGTAAGAAAAGGAAGGGATATGCCTCTGCCACCTTCTAAATCACGCTTACTTAATGATGGCCTATTCGAATTAACTTTCCACTATTTGGCAGGAATTACAGGAATTACAACAATTACGTGTAACAATTATTCGACTAGAAATTGGCCTTTAAAAATACGTACACATATACTATACATATACACATACACGTACACGTTATATTCGATCCTACCTAGCCATTCGACGTTGCTTTGCGTTGAATTATTATTTTTTTAATTACTTCTTCGATACAGTCTTTCTGCCGCTATCGACGTAAGGTGTAAGCTCGCAAACAAACACGTCGCGTTTTATTTAACAAAAGCGTAAGCAGTAAAATACTCGTACGTTTACGTAGCTAAGTATGAAAAATAACGTCACGTCGATACTCGAAACTTTCCGAATTAGTCAGGAGGCGGGGGAGGGGAGGAGGAGGGGGGGCGGAAGGAGGGAAAGGAGCAGGCGCAAAACGAGTAAAAAACAACATGACTAAAAAAAAGAGAAACGCCTTAGAAAATAAGTAATTTGAGCACGTTTGATTTAAAAAAATAAAATTTATCAAAGTAGACGAATAAAATAAATCAATAAAAATACGTAATACGTTCGTATCAAACGAACGAATCCCTACTGCTTACCTTGTACCTACTGACTGTCATGTCATCTACATCTACTACCTAGTACCAGCTACCTGTACCTACATGTACATTGTACATATACACAAACGTACGTTAATGACAAATGTGGTATCCTATGTGTAATTTAACGAACGAGGAGTATACGAGTACGTGAGCCACATGTACGCAACGCGAAAATCGTCCGCTTCGAAACAAAATTTATAACTCATTTACTCAAGAGAGTTGTTGCAAGTTCTGTCATACGCTCCAACCGCGACGAATTGAACAAGTTGCCCGTTGCCCGTCCCGTACACAACGCATTATTCAGACGACTACGCTGGACGATAAACGCAGATTTCCGGTTGTAGGTACTTAGGTAGTAAGTACTAGGTAGAGGTACAATCTAGCAGTGCAGAAGGAAATTCTCCTTCACCTAATTAGTCAGGAGCTAGAAGCTAGGAGCTAGGAGCCAGGAGCTAGGAGGTTGGTCTGGGTAATAGGTACCGTTTACATTTCTACACTTAGCCAAGTAGCCGCCCAGACGTAGGCCTACGTGATACGAACATGTAGTACCTTTAGCTTTTCCTTTACCTTATACCTCTATTTACATACCGCTTCCGCTTAAAACTTGATTGCATAGTAAATCTGGTAACGTAACTTACAATAACTCGATGTGACTAGAAACTTGATGAACGAGCAAACACTTATTATTTGGTAAAGAAAAAAATAAATAAAGAAAAATAATAATAAGTAATTTGATAAACGACTACCTAAATAGTACGTATACGTAATACGTAGTACGCAGCTACGTACGAGTAGTCGAGTACACCTACAAACGCGAAAAAAGACAAATACGTATCAACCTTCCATCACGCCAACTACCATTTTACCTTTCCGAATCAACCAAGTAATTCCGGTAACTTTACCACAAAAATACGTTTTGCATTTGTACTGTGGCGTAACATCGTAACACACGTATTTCTAATTGGCAACAAATAAGTCGATTTTTGCAAAATGCGAAACAAGGCAAAAAACAACGTACTTTTGTGATTTTTGACCACGACCTCGGGGAGGCAAAATTTTCAAAAAAATATACGACATCTAAGGGTCGAAAATACATGGAAAAAATGACTTTTGAAAATTGTGCCAGTGGAGATACGTAGGTACAGTATACAGTACTTAAAAAAAATAAGTAAAGTCGAAAACGCCTGTTTGAAGGGGAAAAAATTCGAGTGGAGAGTTGCTGATATTTTCATGGAAGGCCGTTGTAAGGATCTACCGTGTACCAAAATTTCAATTAATTTCGTCGACTTTAATTTGAGAAAAAAATTCCTATTTGATTTTCGAAAAAAAAATTATTTCTCGAGAACGGGGGTAGGGGGAGCTGAAATTTTGATCACAAACGTTTCTCGATAGTACCCACTACCCACTACCCACCACCCACCAACCACCACCCACCTACCACCCAAATATCATCAAAATCTGGACCTTGAGGCAGATCGCTCATGCTTATCTGCCTGTAGCCTTTTTAGAATATTCAGAAATGTCCAAAAATTAAAAAAAAATAATAAAAAAAAATTGTTCAAACAAGAAGGAAAAATATGGGGAAAAACTGATCTTCAAGTACGATTAAGTAGAAATTGCTGCCATCTACCGTGTTTTAGAGATTGTTGATGTACGAGTAATACTCGTAGGCCTATTTAAGAATTTTATTGCAGGCCTATTACACATAAATGACACTTAGGTATTCTTCGTGCGAGTATATTATTACTCGTACATTTTTCAAGTTTGCACGCTTTACTTACAATTTAATGTAGGTACGCAATTCTGTTTTACCGCTAACAGTAAATAGGTGGACTAGGTACCGGGGCCAGGGTTACTACCTGGGTACCTGCATACGAGTACTACATAAATTAGGCCTACATAACATAGTACGCATGCTACGAGTGCATACTACATGCCACATACCGGACCTTACGCACCCTCCTCTCCTCTAGGAAAATACGTAAATTACTTTTTTTCGATTTCACAGAAACCTATAGGCTAGATGGTAGGTATGAATGACTGGACAGTATTGAGTAGTATCTCTTTCTCTCGAATAAAAAATTGTAATTTATTTTGTCGAAAAAGTGCTGGGAGCCCGGGTCCCTACTCCCTAACCAATCGGTTAACCAGTACGAACTAAGAACTGCGTAATCGATAGGTATGGGCGTGTATAGACAAGGTATTAGGTAGGTAGACGGATAGGTGTGTAGATAGAGCTAGATAGTAGATACTAGGTAGGCTTATAAGCGAAGCTAAATATGTATATGGGGAAGGGGGACATTTTATAAGTAAAAAAAAAAAAAAAAAAACAAAAAAACAAAAAAACACGAAGATAAGGCGATGGATGGTACCGGGAATTGTTTCATAACTCGGTAATTTGATAACCGACAGTCGATGAAAAAGTCGAAAAGGTGGTTGTTAAGGTGGCAGAGGCGTGATCTCAATAGAAATCGTTCGATTCCAAAGTTTTACATTTTTTACTTAAGGTGGAATATTGGCCGGGTCCATCTCCTCGTTGCAGCTGCTGTTTCTTGGTGTGGCTGTGGCCCAACGTATGCGAAGCCGTATCGAAGCTGACCATATGTCGACCGCCAGCTGTCGCCGCGCCGCCTCTAGCCGGATGATCGAGCGTGCGAAATTTTCTGTTCAGAGTCGCGTACTGGCCAGAGTCGCTACCGAGTCTCTGATGACTAATTGTACCGATCGGATGCATTCCGGCTGGCCGTAAAGTTGCCGCTCCTCCTGTTCCGTTAACATTGACGTCGCGTCTACAAGTGAAAATTAAGAACCGACATTATAAAATTTATTCTCTTTAAGCAAATACGCGTACGTAACACGTACACGTGTCGCGTGTCGCCTACTACTGATATGGGGTATCTAGTATCTGTTTCTGTATCTACAGCATGTACTCGTTGTACTATCTAATCTACTCGTACGTACAGGTACATGGTACATGTACGGATGAATTTTGAACAAATTTCACCAGACACCTGTCGACTGTAAGTTGCGGGGGCTAACTGGTTAGCTGGTAGCTACTAGCTAGTAGCAAAGCTACCACCTGCAGTTGCAAGGTGCAGCCTTTTTTTCAAGGTAAATGTAAACGGATTTTTTGACTACTTCGTTGTACATCTACATACGAGTACATAGACATACGTGTAGGTGTGTTGGCTACAAGGCCAAAACTATATGTATTCGTGATACGTAAATCCGTAGACGTACGAACGTTGAATACCCAGTAGCCAGTACCCAAATTATTCCTACCCTAAAAGTGTCTATTTACGAGTGCCCCTTTTTTCCTTTCCAGTGATATTTACAATAGAACCACCACGCAATGTAAAATTGCACTGCGTAAGAAAAGATAAGTACGTATCTTAGATGAAAAATGCGGCTATTTATGTCGTGTATGGTAATTGTACGTGTACTCGTTCGTATTATACTGTACCATCATCTATCGGTAGGTATTAGGTAAGGTACCAACTAGCCAGCTAGGTAGTAGGTACTTGCGTATACGAGTATGTTACTTACGTACTATGTATATGAATAGGCCGCCCATGCGCCAACGCACATACATTACAACTACCGCACAGGCTACAAGCAAGGCGAAATACGAGTACATACGCGTATTTGTATGCACGTAGCTAGCTAGTAGCTAACTAGCTACGTACATACTTAGCTACGGACTGACTAGATGTACTTTTTATTTAGGCTATAGCGTTACGAGTAAATTCGCTAAGAATGTGGACGTGGATGCGGCAGCGAAGCGGAGAACTACGAGTACAACTAAACACAAGCTCAACATGCAATATGTGTAAGGCTACAATTATGAAGGGGGTGGTTTTACGACCCTTGGTTTCGAAGTGTTCTAGCTGCGACCGCTTGAGAAGCTGCGCTCGGAGGTAAGAACGGATCTTGTTCGTCTACTCGTGCGTAATCCTGCCTGCAAATAGCAAATAATATGCCGTTTTATCACTAACCGCAAAATCGTATTTATACGTAATTCAATTCTAATCATGCTGTATGTGTATAAAATGTACGTAGGTATAGGTGGTACAGGTAGTAGGTAGTAGGTACTAGGTACTAGGTACTAGGTACTACATAGCAGGTATTGTTAAGTAGAGTACTTGGGTTACACGTGTAGTACGCACTACGCACGGAACAATGGAGTATCGCGGCACCTAGTACCAACTACCTACTACTCTGTACCTATGGACTACGAGTATGAAGATCAAATAATTTTTGTTATCATTACGAGTAGGTAATAGGTTGCTGTTGTTTATACGTATTTTCCCCCAGCCATTGGATCGCAGATGACCACGCGTAGATTAGATATGGTACTGGGTATAGGTAAGACGTAGGTAGCTACTAGCTAGGTAGCTACTAGACATACAAAATACGTAGTTCGACGCGACGATGGTACCTACTATTACTACCTAGCTAGTAGCTACCTACTCGTATTACGAATCACTCAACAGTACTCCGTAGTCCGTACAAAATTCACATGGCAAACAATTCCGAAGAAATGGAGGACACCGATTAATTAAGTACCAAACTACTCGTTGTTGTTCAGATAATCTGGTAAGTTATCATGTTCGATCAATTTTATCTAAAAAAAAAAAAAGGGTACCAACTACATACCAAGTACACATTGTCAAGTTAGATTTACAGGGGTGTAGGGTCAACTGGTGTAAAGTGACACAGCTGTTTTCTTTCAGTCATAACTCATGCAATTTTATTCAAAACTACTCGCACTGACTGCCATTGGATAGGGCATCGAACACCCTACAAAATGAGCCCTAGTATGTTAAATTTGAGTCAAGTGGTGGGGAGAGAGGGCAAAAACAAATTTTTCAAAATAGTGTGTGTTAAGTGACACATGAAGTAAAATGTCGCAGAAACACTATTTTTTCTTGAATAAGTTTATTAAATGATCAAAATGATGAACATATCAAGGTACCTACTTAATATACGTATATTAACAAAATTATATTCATCTTTGAAGATCGGTAGTTGTGATTCATAAAAATAAAATAAAATCGTAATTATGTAAAATGTTTATTGAAAACTAACTGAAATTACTATAAGTATTATTCAGAGATCAGAAACAACATAAAAAACCTACAAGTCCGACATGTAAACAAACATTTTATCTTTGATAATAGCAGGAGGATTCTTCAGGGGCTAGCGTCTAGTAATTGTGTGTCACTTTACAAAAATTACGAATGTGTCACATTACAACACT
Source organism: Maconellicoccus hirsutus (assembly GCA_003261595.1). Taxonomy (NCBI): domain Eukaryota; kingdom Metazoa; phylum Arthropoda; class Insecta; order Hemiptera; family Pseudococcidae; genus Maconellicoccus; species Maconellicoccus hirsutus. The sequence continues at coordinate 11,492 of QBDW01000558.1, read as the reverse complement.
CGATTTCGTTTTACTTGGAATGAAATGGTAGCGAAAATGAAAATCGTACCTTAAAACTGATCACGGCAATCGATGAGGAATGAAATTACCTTTCTTTTGAGCTATTAACTTTGGATTTTCATTAAAAATTGTAGCGAACAGAAAAAAAATACAAAATTTCAAAACTGTTACTCAGCACCTTCAAAATCACATTTTCGTAAACTTGGTAATAAAAAAAAATTGGAATCTTGGTTTTGGCACTTTGGCCATATGTATATCATCCAAACACACAACATATATTTTTTCCCGCCAAATCGCGCTACTCGAAGTCAGTCTTTTGCGGGTGTGTCAATTAACAACATGTGTCACTTTACACCAGTTGACCCTAAACATATTTAATGATGAAAAATTGATTCGAAATACGTAAATAAAGTTGGCAGAAATCGAACGCATCACCACGACGCGACGCGATGCGACGCAACGGCAACGCAACGGTCAATATTAAAACCAACTTTTTTTAAATTTAAGGCCAGAATTTGGAAAGAATAGAAAAAAGCTATCATTTGTACGCGTAAAGTTGTACGACCCCGGGCTGTGCCTTTATTTTGGGGTAAAATCCAGTAGCGGATCTAGAATTGAATTGGGGGGGGATATGGAATTATGGATGGAGATAGGTAGATATTTTTTTTACGAATGAATTTCTAACAATACACTGCGAACGCAAAAGTAACCCCATGTAACATGTACTGAGAGAAAATTATTTTTTTGTTTGTGTACACAGAATATTTTGTTTCACAATTGGTGTATTTTTTTCTTTATTTCCTTATTTTTCACTTTTTTTGGGGAGTTGGGTGGGGGATATCCCCAAATCCCCCCTGGATCCGCGCCTGTAAAATCAGCGCTTGCAATTGAACGTACTAATTGCAATTAATGTCAGTGATCAGTACCTAATTACTAGGTACTTTTTAATTACAATTGGACTCAACCCCTCGCGAGCTCTACGAGTGTATGCAATTGCATACTATGGAAACCGTTCAGTGATTCTATTCTACAGATGATTAAGACCGCGGTAACGCTATTGCTATTTCGAGCCAAAACCGCGTACAGTAGTGCTCGTATGCGACGCACACTAAAAACTACTCAAATCAAAAGTACGTACTCGAAGATACGTAAACGAGAGAGAAAAGCTTTTCTACATGAAGCACATTGGCTGCAGACGACGCTTTAACAAGTTTTCATAAAATATCTATCTACTGTACACTGTACCAATTTCGCCTACGTATGCGCAGCTATCAGGCATTTGATGAGGGAGTGGGGAGTGTGTAGTGTGTAGTGTGTGGATGGGGTATGTACGAGTAGCTGTGTACTGCGTAAAAGTACGAGTCGAGTTAGGCGAGCTAACTTGTGCGCAAAGTATAGGTAGTTACTAGTTAGGTATAGGTACACATAGTACGTCTAGGTACCATTAGCTAGGTAGATAGGTTGGTAGGTAGGTTGGTCGATATTTTTTTATTCAAAAACTATCGATTTTTTCGGTACATTACATACCAAGTTTTTTCTTTTAATGAATATTGAACCTGTTAAAAAATGTTTCAACGAAAAAAAAAAGAATTATTCTCCGATTTGGCCAAAAATATGGCGCTTAAAAGTGGTCTTTACGTGACGTGTCCGACTTAGAAAAATTTTCATTAATCAGTTATACGAGTACGTGCAGCTACATAAAATAATAATTCAATTATTTTAGAAGCAGTTTTTTTTGTGCTGCGGCAAATTACACGTATCAATGGAGGTGTTCGGCTTTTTTGACGGGGAAGAGTTTCTCACCTTTTTCTTTCCATAACGATAACAATAACGGTATTCAAACGAAAGAAATTAAAAACAGAAGAGGAAAAATTGTCCGAGTGGAGCGAAGGCGACAATTTTTCATACATTTATTACAAAAAAGTGAAGTTTTTATCATTTTTGAGCAGGTTTTTATGTAATTACTCGTAACTATTGAAAATGGGGGAAATACACTACTTAGTTAAATTTTTCCCATTAAAGAACTGCCCTGGTTGCCTTGAGCCAGTTACGAGCCTGTGTCCAATTTAACGTTGCTGCAGCCATTGCGGTCTTTTTAACGAAGGAACCAAAGAAAAAGGAATTTAATCCGCTGGGTGCGGGGCACGAACAATCGGTAACCCGGTGCTAACAAACAAGTTGATAGAAAAACTCGAGTTGCAGTAGCACCATGTAGGGCTATGAGTAAACGGGTGCGATCGTAATGCCGACTCCATCAAATTTCAGAATGTACAATAAACTTGGGTAGGTGTAGGTATTTCTAACAGCTCGTACAATTACAAATACCCATCATCATCATCATCATCATCATCAAATATCTACTGTACGCGTACGCTGATTACACCTACACAATCCGAAACAAACTCAAAATACCAAAATGAAAACTTTGAACTTTAGCTCACCTTTTTCGAATGTATATCCAGGTATGCGAATCCAGCCACACTAATATAGTGAAGAAAAATCCCGATACCAAGCTGGCTAATAGCATCAACATCAATCCGAATCTAAAAATTAATAATTACGAGTAGGTAGAGGTACGAGTACAATCGAATACGTGTACACGCTTAACTAGCGAGTACAAGTAAGTGCAAAGAGTACATAAGTAATACGAGTAAGTACTAATACCTAATTACCTAGATAAATAATTGGTACGTAATATGTGTGTTACTATATTTCAACTGGGCGCATTTTGTCAGCCAGCTCACCAAGAGTTGGCAAAGGAAATACTCGTAAATTGCGTGCTCGATTTGTCGCGTTGCTTGGACTTAGTACGAGTAATACGAGTACTTTGGAAAAATGCTTTATGTTTATTGTCTATGTGGGCCTATGCTAGACGGAATGACGTTTATCCATCTTTTACAAAAACAACGTAAGCGCAACACTTGTAAATTAGCTAATCGAGTGATGGCATAATTTCACTGATCTACTGCCGAAACAGCGAACTCAATTGCCGAGAGACAGCAGCGCAAAAGATGGATTTGTTTTTTGCCTAAATACCCGTACCGCCATACCCAGCTACAGCTACCTGTACCTACTAACGACGCGACGTCTCTAGGTGTAGCCCGGCAGTGACGGTCTGGCTATTAAGAATTACAAGGCTGTCCAAATGGTCAAACTTCAAAATTGGGGCGCAAAAAGTGCAAAAAACACGAGGGCGCACCGGGATTTTGCTCGGTTGCCCTGTGGGCGGTGTATCGATGTAGGTGTAGGTGTACAGACCGTCCGGTTGATCTTAGTACCCCTCAGCGTCAGCGCCAGCGCAAAAATCCCATCAACGTAGCTGACGCGTAAAAAGTGGCCACAATTACATAGATTACAAACAACGTAAATAGGGTCGTCAGTACGTGCAAATTACAGCACAAAAAAAAAACGTACGAAAACAGTAAATCATCGATTATTAATGATTATTGATTATTTTTCGTTTTTCAATTAGTATTAATATCAATTTAAATTCTTCATTTTAATCAAACTAACGATAACGATTTATAAACATCGATTAGGGTTGCAAATAATTTATTATTGTATTAGTTATCTATGGTGATGGGATTTTTGCGCTGACGCTGACGCTGAGGAGTACTAACATCAAACGGACGGTCTATAGGTGTAGGTATAGGTGATGTACTTACAAACCGTCGTGGCATAACGAACGAAGAATGTCGATATATTTCGTGTGGAAAAATTTACACTCCAATTCGGCAGCTAAACTCGTTATCATACCATACGTGCCGTATACCTCCTTGGTGAGCATTTCCAAATGCGGATGAACCTTGTGAGCAAACAAATTCTTAGATACTTGCGAAATGGTGATCAATTGCTTTTGCATTTCTTCGATGGACGCCGTGCCTCGTTTTATCGACTCCGTGAACGGATTCGTTAAGGAATTTTCGCACGAAATATAATAAATCAGAATATCCGTTTGCAAAGTAGGTGGCGCTTTATGCTCGACAAACAAATCCGGATTAACACAGAAGTCGCCGGCCGCCTGAGGAAACAATAAAACGCCTTTATATCGCACCCCGCCATAACTCAGAAGGTATAGGTACTAGGTAGGTAGGTAGATAGGTAGGTAGTAGGTACCTAGACGTATAGTATATGTAGGCTATTACATTTATCAAATAAAGTGGGTAAAAAATAAGCATGCGCCTGGGTAGTTCGTAAGTCAGTTTTAAGTAGCCATAGAAAAGTATAAACGGGTACATGTGTTGGTAGATAGATAGAGGTACATGTGTGTATATCAAGTGCTTACACAATATACAAATACCTGATGGCCGACTGATCATGTCCCTTCCTCCCTGCCGGAAAATTCAACTTTTTTTCGGTTTTATTGTAAAAAATGGCAGGCAATGGCTTAAACAATCATTTTATTTAGTAAAAAATCAAATTTACCTACTCTTATCAGTTGATTCTCAAGCTGAAAAATTGCAACTTGTGTACCTAGTTTTTATCAATTCTAAAAACATCGAATAAGTTGCAATTTTTCAACTAGAAAGTGGATTGATAAGAAGTAATCTTGTTTTTTAGTGAAGAAAATGATGGCCAATTCAACATATCGCTGCCATTTTTACAATAAAACCGAACCGAAAAAAATGAAGGTAATTTATTTTGCGGAGGGGCCACCCGGCAGGCCGGTACGACACATACCCGATTACCCACCCACACAAACACAATGCGAGATTAGCCATCTATTTATAGAAAAGAGCAGAGCGAGGCGCGTGGGGGTGACGTATCTATGCCTATACGTAAATAGGTAGGATAAGTATAGCTAGCCAAGTAGCTAGAGCTACTAGCTGTAGCTGTAGCTAGCTAGCTAGCTTCTACAACATACCTACTGCCTAGTACCTAACTACCGAAATAATGAAAAAATGATTATCAAGTTGATAAATATTTTATTTACCACGGATATGGAAAGATAAACGGATGCCAACAGCCACGATGTGATAACGGCGAATAAACCCACAACCGAAAACCTATACGCGTGCAAAAAGATGAAAAAATTTTCCATTTGCGTATGTACAACTGTACAATGTACATGCTACATGTAGCCTAGGCTATTAGACTCACATGATTAAAGCATATCGCGAATGTCTGGCCACTCCGAATAGCAAAACGATGCAAAAAACTAGCAATAGGCATAGTACTCCCATTGTTAATGGCCATCTGCAAATAAAAATACATGTGGTAAGTAGCGTAAGTAAGTACTAAGTAGAGTGATTAGAGTGATGTATAGAATAGACGTTATCCGCTACCCATCTGCACAGTGCATACTCGTAGTAAAGGTATCCCATTCCTGTATTGTGTAGGTAACAGGTATACGTACACATAGTACATAGTACATAGTACATACTCGTACATATATTATATATATATGTCCTAGTCAATCTCACATTGACGGATACGTTTTAGTGAATGTTGGTCTTGTTCATTTTTAAAAATGTATTTTAGTATTAAAAATTAGTTAATTCTATTTAAGCGTAAATATGACTAGCACATGACTAGCATAATTAAGTTATTCGTGTTTGTTTTTGCATGTTAGGCTTGAATGGCATCTCGAGTTGCAAAGTACTTTCGACGCACGACATTTGCAACGGTTCGTATCGCACTGACCACTTCATTGTGATAAGATAATGACATAGATTCAATTGATGCGTCGATACGCTTCATTATGTAAGGAATAATAAGTTGGTATACTCATATCTAGATAAGCTACACATACTCGTAATTACAATGTTTCATTGAAAACCAACATTTCCTAAATCGAATTCGTGAAAGACGTCATTCCCTAGTAATTGTCGTCATTAACTAGTTAATGTGTTTCCTTTTCCAACATTCACGAATTCACCCAGGAATTGTCGTCATTCACTAGGGAATGACGACATTCACTGGATTGTCAACATTCACTGTAACATATACAATGTGCATGTGCATAATACATACTGTATGATTATGTACGTGAAGCGTACAGTAGGTACAGGTACTCGTACAATGGGACTGAATACTACGGTAAGGGTAAAGAGGCAACAGTTAATAGTGTTGTGTAATTGGGCGAATAGTGAGTACGAGTACGAGTAGCTAGTAGCTAGCTTAACTAGCTTTCAGATTTAACATACATTTCAAAACGAGTTACATTTACCTACCTTATGGTTTCAGCCAAGTGAACTAAATTAATGGTATGCTGTAGGCTGACGTATTGCAGAGCGCTACTGATATGACGTAAATTCTCCAGCGACTCTTTTTTCTTGGCAGAAAAATTGTGCAATGCTCCAAATAATTCGCTCAGAGCAGTTTGATTTTGAACCGGTTCGTCGAAAACTTCTTTAAGTTTACTCGAACTCCTTTCGATGGTTAAATTCAAAGCGTCGTCTATCATTTTGGTCTGTAAAAAAATTAGGTATTGAATCAAAACGCGACGATATCGTACGTAGTTATACGAGTACGTAGACGTACGTCTAGATACGAGTAGATACGACTACGAGTAAGTTTCAAGTTTGCTACAAATATGTAAGGTAGTAGACACTAGACAGTAACTCGTAGGTAGGTCGTTCTTCACCACCAAACCCCCTCCTCTTCCTCCAAATTACGTAATTACCTTCTTTTGGTTTTGTAGCAGGAATGGTAGAAATGACCTAAACAATATTGAATTGTACGATTTCTTTCTCTTATCCCTAAATCCCTTATCCCTTAATCCCTTGAATATCGTAAAAAATCAAATTCACCATTATCGGTCACACTTTCTCAAGTTGGAAAATTGAAATTAATTTTCCGATGGGTCCATGAAAAACCGGTCACCCGGTATTAGCAAGCTAACTTGAGAGAGTGAGAGAGTAAGAGCGTAAATGAGCAGTATGGGTATTGGGTATTGGGTACTGTGGTTTGTGGTGAATAGGATCACAATTTTAGGAAAATGTAAAAATGGTTATAACTCTGCCTACACTGATTGCAAAGTGGAAATTTTTGGTCAAGTAGGTACTAGGTGAATGCTTGTAGATGACGTTTTGGTATGTTTTCGCTTTTGATGGTTGCAGCATGGATCTTAGCAACTGACGATCTGTGAATGTCGTATATGACACACTTCGTATACATGTCAGAACTTGTCTTACAGCTCCGTCGTTTTTCACGCGACACAATTGGTTTTTTTTTTTATATTGATAGATAATTTCATCACGAATCTCATGCAGGTCTTCATTTTTATGCAGAAATTACGAGAGATGGTGCAGCTATTTTTTTCAACATTTTGGTGTAAAACTCTATAGAAGTGGGGTGAATGGGATCACGTTTTAATTTCAGAATAAGTACAGCAATTGATTTGTGTTTTCGATTTGCAATAGGTACAGTGGTTTATTTTTCTGTTTTATTGTGCATAACGACTCACGCATTTACACTCCGGATTCTCGAGGTAAGCGCTATAAAAAACGTGATAAAAACGAATCTGATGCTGCTATCGTCGATATTCAGAAGGGAAGAAGCATCAGAGAAACCGCAAAGTTGCACAACATTCCGTCATTATAAAAACCCGGATTTAAAACCTCAAGGTGGTCAAACTTGCCTTTCTGCAGAGGAAGAGGCCATAATTGCTGAAAGAATTTTATTGTGTGCTGAATGGGACTATTCGTTTGACTAGGCAACTTTAAAACTGTTCATCAAGGGTTATTTAGATCGTCGAGGCAAAACGCGGATAATCCAGATCCACAGGAAATGGATAAGCCAATAAGCTATTCTCGGCCTCTGAAAGTAACGAGTCACCCTCTGAAAATGACAGTGTTTCGGAATCTTCAGATGAGGGTACCTGTAGCACTGCACCTACACCTTTTCAAGTAGAAAAAAAAGATTTTATCATCGTAAAACCCAAAACAGACATGCGGGAACGGCGATTCATTGCACAAGTCGATAATGTGGAAGAAAATAACATCAAAATCAACTGTATGAGGAAAAGAGTGGGGAAAAAAACACGCTGTTTGTTTTTCCTGATGTAGACGACTTCTGCGAAATAAAACCAAAGCAGATTGAAAGACGATTGGTGCTGATGAACGAGAAGAGGGGTCTGCGTTCCTTCATCATCGACTCGACGTACTTAGATTGTAAATTTTGACGTGCTTCTTTTTTTTATAAAATTTAGTTACTTGTTAGAACACACACCTAGTAATGTAATTACTAGATTTTTTGCCGTTTTTTATACTTTTACAAATAAAATCTTTCTTCACAGGGTCTGTCTTTTTTCTTAATCTTTTTTTATTTTATCATATGTGATCCTGTTCACCCCACACTAGGTAAAATCAGTGAAAAATTGAAAAAAAAAGTGTGATTCTTTTCACCCCATATTCAAGATGAATAGGATCACAATTTTGAAAGAATATAAAAGGTGTTGGGAGGGGGCTGAGGGTAAAAGTTTTTGGATGAAATTGAAAGTAGCTTTCACCATCTACATTTAAAAAAATTATGGCTTCAAATAATATAATAGTTTTTGTATAAAAAAGTGATCCTATTCACCACAAACCACGGTATCACATATTGGGTATGCGCGAAGGTGTGGAGATTCCAGGCATGCATCCTCTGGCGTAAAAAAAAAAAAAAAAAAAAAAAAAAAAAAACAGAACGATGGTAGTGTGGCACAGCCGCTCCGAGCAAACTGTTGCATCATGCTTTCTCCAATAGAACCGTCCTTGGCAAGTTGGCACTTCTGCATGGGAACACTCGGGCGAACATCTAAAAGTGGGCGGTCGTTTGTTCTCGACCCCTTAAAATTAAACTTTCAGCAAATCCTCGCAACTTTTGATCGAACCAACCTAAACTATCTGCAGATACAAGAATAGCTTGCAAAAATAACGTAAAAACCACCCACCCCTTAAAAATAACGTAACCCCTGAACTTTTGGAAAAATGAAATAGCTGCACCAAAAATATGATACACCAAATTCGATTATCAGCGGAGACCTTCATGGATAAGCAGATTCACGGTACCAAATATTCCGTATTGGGTATAATTATACGCAAGTACGTAGAAGGGTAGCTGGAGCTCTCGAGTAACATGTTTACAATTGCTCGTAGTACTCGTAGTTTATTCGTACGTACCTGATTTTTAATGATCATAATTTTTTCGTCGATTGCTCGTGCAGATACGATAAATCCTGCCAATCCGTTATGTAAATCATCGTTACCATATAAACTTACGCCAATCGCCGCGCTGTAAAAATTTATACCATTTACACAGATACAAATTTAGGTAGGCGTACGTGGTTTATTACGACATATCGGATGTCCGATTAATTATAGCCTTTTCAGGGCATTAGTAATTTTCATACCAGCATAAAATGGCGAATATGCCCAGCGTCCATTTTAAAACGACAATACTGTGCTTTGGTCGAGGCTTCCTGTCGCAACATCTCGTCATCAAGTAAATTAACAATAGGAATAACGTTAGTATCAACCAAGCCGCTGGAATTGAGCCCAAAATACCTAAAGACTGTTCAAGAAAGAAAAATATATATATGAATACAATAATTATACTCGTGTAGCACTTACACTACGAGCAGAGGAGATGTAATACGTATGTACGTACATATGTAGTAGTTATGAAAGAAAGAAGAAATGTCGTCGACTGAACGGAAAAATTTTTCAACTCTGCGAGGTCACTATGCCTGATGTGAATCACTTCACTTCTTTAAATGTTCATTCAGTCCATCTTAATCAAAAGTAGAAATGTGAAAAACTAAAAATGCCTTATATCTGCGCTCATTGCGCCGAAACTTTAGTTGTCCGTAGCTCGCGCACATTCGCGATCTCGTTAGGTTAATGTTGTAACTTGTAATGCGATTACTACCGCGTATACGCAGTGGGACTTAGTTGACGTCGAAGTCGTTCGATTTGTACGTTCCACCGCGTATACTCGTACGTACTACGTACGTGGCTTCGTCACTTTCGCGGACCCAATAGTCCGCACGTTGTAACGGGAACGTAACTAAGGACGGAATAGGCGCGATGCGCGTGGTCATATGTAGTCCCGCGTATGCTTAGTGGAAGTCGTCAACCGAGACGAAGTCGCTGGTACGCGGTGGTAGAGTACAACTCGCGGACGTAGTCGTGGGCGTAAATTCGTTAGCGCGTTGCAACAGTGCGCTCGTTAGTAAACGTTTTTCACTACGCCTACGTGGCTCCGTTACTTTTTCTCGGGCGGGTACTTCGATACAGCGGCGCCGCGTGTGCGTAGTGGAGCTGATAACGGACTCGCGTTTATGGTGTTCGATCACTTTTTACTCCGTAATTCACGTAAAAATTGATCATGTTTTTTACTTTTACCGATTCGAAGAACAATTTAAATAGAGAGACGAGAGTCATTGAAAACGAACGAATCCGGTATTGTGAACGTTGTATACGAGCACAATGATGCGGACAACAAAAAAATTTTACGTTCAGTCGACATTCCTGAAAAAAAGTCACATTATTGTGAAAAGATGGGAAATAGAAGGTAGTAAAAAGCAAGGAGTTGTTATTGTGAGCGAGCGAGTAAGTAAATAAGGTAAAGTAACAGATACGTCATATATGTATAGTAGTAGTGCGACCAACTTGTGTAGTTAAATTGACGTACACGTAAATTTTTCGATGGTGCGTACTTTTAAATAATCATTTCCGACTTTAATTTTGTTTAATCGTCGTACGAGATAATAGTTGTGGGCTGTATCTACTGTAATTGTCAAGCAAAGTATACCAGTATACGTACGTATTTTAAAATGATACGTTTTTTTTGTTTTTTGTTTTAAACTTGTGAATTTTCACGCGTATAAAGCGAGTTTTTAATGCGTTTTGATCATAAAAAATAAAAACCAAACTTTTTCTTCATTACTTGGGATTTTTTTTTGAAAAAAACTTGCAGAAAATGAACAACTACTTTTATTTGATTTTATTGTAAAAATGGCAGCAATGGCTTAAACAATGTTCGGTAAGATGTCATTTTCTGCATTGAAGAATCAAATTTGGTCATATCAATCCATTCTTAAGTTGAAAACTTGTAATTTACGTAGGTAGTTTTTATCAATAATTCTAAAAACGTTGAATAAATTGCAATTTTTCAACTTGAGAAAGTGGATTGATAAGAACAAATTGATTTTTTACTAGAGGAATTGATGTCCAATTCGACATTGTTTAGGTCTTTGCTACCATTTTTACAGTACGAGTAAAACCAAAAAAAGTCAATTGGCCACCCGTATTTTCATTTTTAAAAGTTTAAATTAAAATATACTAACATAACACTAATAAATAAATAAACAACTATAGCAAAAACTAATCACTCAAGTGGCATCATAACGTAACCGAATACTGGACAGATTCATAAAAATACGTAAAATTTCGCAATAAGCCTCCTCTTTCCGCAGTGGAAGGCAATTCATCAAAGACTGAAAACCATACAAAAAATGTTTGTCGTCCCCACAACCCCTACTAATAACATGTACCCTTCAGATAATT
>QBDW01000557.1:0-11967 GCA_003261595.1 Maconellicoccus hirsutus | reverse complement strand
CATGTCATCATCATGACATATGTCCATACATGCCTCATGACAACCCCATGGCATGTCACTATAACATGTATTCATGATACAATCATGATGCATCACCACAATAACGACATGACCATCACATGTCATCATGTCATTTGACATGCCATTATGGCATGTTACTACGATATGATCACATGTCACTCATCACCATGTCACGTTATTATAACAATTCCGTGTCATCTGTGACATGTCATATGGTACGAAAATATCAACATTGTCACTCATGACCACGTCACTTCATCGTGACAATCACTTATCATCTGTAGCATGTTATGATGACATGAAAAAATTGTATTTTTTGTTAAACGTGAATATGCAATACAATACACATTTTGAGGGCAACAAAATGGTCATGTGACATGTCATCATCATGACATATGTCCATACATGCCTCATGACAACTCCATGGCATGTCACTATAACATGTATTCATGATACGATCATGATGCATCACTACAATAACGACGTGACCATCACATGTCATCATGTCATTTGACATGCCACATGTCACTCATCACCATGTCACGTTATTATAACAATTCCGTGTCATCTGTGACATGTCATATGGTACGGAAATATCAACATTGTCACTCATGATCACGTCACCTCATCGTGACAATCACTTGTCATCTGTGGCATGTTACGATGACATGAAAAAATTGTATTTTTTGTTAAACATGAATATGCAATACAATACATGTTTTGAGGGCAACAAAATGGTCGTGTGACATGTCATCGTCATGACACATGTCCATGCATGCCTCATGACAACCCCATGGCATGGCACTGTAACATGTATTCATGACATTATCATGATGCGTCACCACAATAACGACATGATCACGACATGTCATCATATCATTTGACATTTCATTATGACATGTTACTATGGTATGATCACATGTCACTCATTATCATGACAATGACTTGTCATCTGACATGTTATGATAGCATGAAAATATCAAACCTTCGTGACGCTTTTTTGTGGCATAGCGCTCCATTTCGTTACAATTTTCGACTTTGTGTGCCGTAGCCAAGACATGAAAATTTCAAAATCAAAAAATTTTCCTTTAACCAATTTTGGTTCAACCTTTTACCGATAGGTTTTTGAAATTAATTGGACTCGTATTTCCGGACGTGAACAAAATCAGAAATTTCCCCTCAATAAATCACACAATGCAGCCTCCTTTGAAAGTATGTATCTCGTTTACTAAACTTTAGGTCTGGTCTGGGAGGGTTTATTTGTAAATATTTCCTAAAAATAAGATTACTCCGTCAAATCAAAGTATTCCAAGAACTTTCAAACGAAATTTCCGCAATGTCCACGCAAACCATCTTTAATAACTCTTCGCTCATTTTACGTTAAAATTCCTCTGATATCATTAAACGCCAGTTTTTCGGTAAACGAAGAGACCAATAAAAATAAAAATATCTAGATGAATCACACATATTAAAAGATATTTCCTGCGATATTATCATCTCGTACAAACACCTCGCGACGTAACCATCTCTTTTATCTTATTGGGTAAACAAAACGTATTGTGTACAGTAAAATCTCATCTCGGGTTAACCTTTCACCTCATCCGCGAGATAAACTCGATAAGCGACCGTCGAAGATGTTATTTTGGTTAAAACGATGTCATCGTCCTGGCGAGATTAATCAAAAAAGTAGAATTTCGTTGGTTTTGCGAAATATACACGAAACACGATGATATACGTATAAACCCCATTAACACCATCGATTACAAATGTGGTATCGATTTATTTCCACGTATGCGCGAAATGTATCATCGATCATGAAAATAATCCGTATCAATCATCGAAGCGATTAATTTGCCACCGTTGAATGTTTTAATTAAAAATTCGCTCATGGCGAAAAAAATTTATCGCTTTAAAACGCGACGGCCGAGTAATAAAACACCCAAACATCTCGATGCCGTCGTTAAATTAATTCGCGATAAATACCAGTGCTGCCATATGTACGAATATCGTTATAAAGCTTGTATTGTTCCATTGAAACCCCTTTTTGTAAACGTCGCGAGCAGAAATAGAAAATAGATTTTCGTACTTAATATTCCGACGGTTTGAGGTATCTTATATGAAGCTTAATTACACGCGACGCTATTAAGGTTCGCCGCACACCGCTGAAATTTCCAAAAATCTCCACGCTTCGGTGATATAAAAGTTTTTATTAATTGGCCCCGATAAATACAACGCACGACTCCCAACTCGGCATTTTTCCATCGAAGAAGTCGTCGACTTTGGTAAATTTAATTTCGTGTTCCCATCGGAATCGCAGAACTTTGAACCCTACGAAATGCTCCTGTGGTCAAGTTCTGCAGCAAACTTCACAAACGAGTTTATCATCCCGATATAGATTTTTGCCACATTCGTGCCCGATTTTCCATCGACTTTGTTAACCTTCGAAGGTAAAATACCAAAATTTGTATCGCGTGCCATGAAATAAGCACGACCGCCGCGCCTCTTCCGCATACTCGTTGAAATTGTAATTAACAAGGGTTTGCTCTTTCAATTCGCCAAATTATCTCTTTAGCGCGTCTATGCGTGTGTTTCGAACGTCATTAATATCAGAAAAAAATACCAACGATTTTGCGACCTAAAGCGTGAGTCAGCCGGAGAAAGGAATGAATATTTCCCCAGCGCATCGTTTCGTTCGAGCTTCCGTCGTAAAACGTCGAATGTGTTGAGCAGGATTTCGTCGAAGATGCAATGATAAATTAGATACGAGGTGGAATACAATTTGTGTACGTGTAGATTTTGCTATAAGATTTTATTAGCTTTAGAAATTTCAAAAAATGTGCCATCAAGTTGCACTTTCATCGATGCTATCTAAATTCCTTCGAACAAGAGAATAATAAATGAGGAATTTGAACCTGAGGTCAATGACCTTTCCGAAAAGATTTTTGAATGTATTACAAAAATAATTTACGAAAAAATAAAAAAAAGGCGATAAAAGTGTAACTTCCTCTCTCTCCCCTTTCTCTAAAAACACATTCAAAGTACCAATAAAATCTAACTGTTGAATTTTTGAAAAGAGTATGTTGAAAAAATCCCTTAATCTAATTTTAGCAGCCCAAGTTCACCCCTCGATTTTTGGGAATTTTTTTAATAATTGAAATCCCGAAGTTCTCATAAAAAATAATGTACATTAAAAAAATTGGATCCATTTGGAAAAAAAGTTAAAAATCACGAAAAATACATTTTCCCTCTAATTTGCATTCGTCGAATCTGAATTTTGCGTTGTCGAGCAGTTTTGGAGTCTCTAGCGCGATTTCCATTTTTTCCAGAAATTTCAAAATTCTACAAAAACCTTCCATATGAAATTGGGCAGCTAAAAACTTGCTTCCCGGAATATTCCAGCCAGTGACTTCAAGAATGATTTTCTTTATCAGCTTTAAGAAAAAGTCATCTGGAAAATTACTATCAAAGGGGCTGGCTGGAATTTTCCAGAAATGTGGTCAAGTGGGTCGGATAAGTCGAGAATAAGAGGAAACAATTTTAAGCGCCCGAACTGGTTTCTGGAGCGTTTTGGAATTTCTGGCGAAAATGTAAATCGCGCTAAAGACTCCAGAACGGGTTGACAATGCAATATTTGATTTCAGGGGGTTCACATTAGCGGAAAAATATATTTTCGCGATTTACAGCTATTTTTTAAAAATTGACTCGATTTTTTTTTTGTATACCTTATTTTTGATGGAAATTTCAAAATTTTCAATTTTCAAAAATTCGTTAAAATTCGAGAATAAACCGAGGGGGTTAGGAGGGGGTAGGGAAACGAATTCTGACCCATTTCAGTTAAATTCAAATTACTCCAAAATTGAATTAATTTCAAATTACATCTTGATGCAATTCGACAAAAGCTTCAAAAAAAAGTTTAAAAAATCATAATGAGCTTTAAGCTAAGTATTAATTCAAGTTCATAAGTGACGTCATAAATTACATTTAAATTAAGTTCAAAAACACCCCACGTGGTTTTTCCAAATCATCAAAAACGCGTCTGTTAAATTGGTTATATTTTCATCGATGAGCTTTCGATTAAACCCAAATAGCAAAGTAGTGTAATTTTATGAGAAAAATTGGAATTTTCCCATCACATCAAAGACTCCATATTTCAACCCTTCTTCCTCCTTTTAGGGACATCGAGATATTGTGGATAATAAATAAGTCATCGTAGCGATATGTACATAATCTGGTGACCTCTGCGAGCCCCTTGCCTCACCCTTCACCGTGTCTTTATGACTTGTAATTCGAAAATCGAACAAAATTCATTATGACCCGATTAGGTGCGACTTTTTCACGCGTAAAAGCTCCATTAATGAAAAACAATTCCGAGAAAGAAAGTAAAATATTACTCGAATAGCTTCTGTGAATTGTTTACAAGTGAAAATTGCTTTTCTCATGTAATATTTTTTCGACCCGATGAAAAATACATAAACCAATGACTCTGACGTATCCTCAACGTAATGAATTTTCCGCCAACAAACGCCAATCGTAGTTTTACGACGAGCTTGGTGAATCGATTTTTGAGGTTTTTTCGATCAAAGGAGCACGAGGTTTTTGCATTTAATATTTTCGAGCCAGTTTCATGAATATTTTACGTGACGGTAATTGCTATGGTCATTTCGAAAGTTTGTACGGACGCGCGAGATAATGGTGGAAAAGGTATAATTGAGTATTCTTGTATTTTTCAGCATGGCGATGTGCCGATGACACTCGGCTTTTGAAAGTTATACTCGTATGACGAAAGTTTACCCTTTTCAAGGTATCGGACGGTTGAACTTAGGCTCGAAGTCATTCGGCTACGACCTTTCGTACAAGTTGCCCAAACTCGTTAACGGTTCGATGACTGATTGAGTATTGTATACGGAGTTTAGTACTCGTTAAATGTCAACAAAAGAGTGAAAAAATTATTCGAAGGAGGTGTAACGAGGAAGCAAACTTGGGCCAAGTTTGGTACCGAAGAGGGCGGCAATGACGTAGCATGACTAGGTATATTTCGATAAGTTTGAAAATTTGACGTATTCTCTTAATCCTGTATCGATTTTCGAACTGTTTCGTTATGAATAGAAATTGATTTACTGCTACGCATTTACGTTGTGCTTTTAGTAAATTTCTTCGAATGAAAGGCGCCGTTCAATTATTAACATTGCACGCGTCTTTACCGCCCTTTTACTACGACGCCCCTCTACGGTGTGCTTGGCCCGTGTGCCAAATCATAGTAATAAAACCAAGGATACAATCATATCGAGTTGAACACACCCACGTAAATTAGATTTTGCATTATTACGTGTGCTCGGTGGCGAAATTAATCCAGCGAGGGGTGCCTTCTTCCGCGTACTTGTGTTGCGTGTGTTTTTCGATGCTGGGATGAGGTTCTGTATGGAGAGGAGGGTGCGAAATTATGCCAGGTAAGGAGAGTAGGTGAAGAGTACAGGAAATCGAGATACGAAGGAAATTAAAACGGGTTGAGATTTCAAAGGAAGAGGATCATTCGTGAATTGGGTTCGCTTTCGAGGTGATCAGTGGGTTAAAAATTTCATAAAAATTCATCAAAGTTGAATTATTTTGGAAAAAAAGCTTGAAAAATTGTCATGAAGTACTCAAGCTTCAAAAAACTACTCAAATCGTTGAATGGTTTCTTGAAAAGTTGAATTAAACGAAGATGATATAATGTTGCGCCAAGTCGACGAGAAACATGATGTGACCCCCCCCCCTTCGTTGCTGAATTTTTTTAGTCATATTAATTACTAGAATTGGACGCTGAAATTTACCAACGTCCCTTTCGTCCTCTTAAAATCACTTATTTGGTAAAATTACCCATTTCAGTCATGAATGTTTGAAATGAGATGGTACTTGAAAATATTGCTTCTGCTTTCCATTTCTTTAAAATTCGATAAATGATTAAGATATGAAATGAACATCGAAATTACTCTCGGATATTCGTCGAAATTTAAAGACCATCAAAATTTAAACAAGCATTGAAACTTGAACGACCATCGAACATTCAGCAACCATCGAAACTCGATGCCATCAGGATTGTAATAACCATCAATACTCAAAAATGATCATCGAAACTCGAAACGACCATCGAACTATCAAAACTTTATCGACTATCGAAATTGAAACAACCATCGAAACTCGATACCATCAAAATTAGAATAACCATCAACACTCGAATGACCATCGAAACTCGAACGGCCATCGAACCATCAAAACTCGAATGACCATCGAAACTCAATTTAAAGTCTATCGAAATTTAAACGACCGTTAAAATTTGAATAACCATTGAAACTCGGACAATTCTCAAAATTCCAACAACCCTCGTGAATTTTTCATTAAGCGTGCGAATGAACTATGCTATCGAGAAAAATGGAAAAAATTCTTCTACATATTTTCCTCAAATTTGGCAATAATTTTTTTGCCTTGAAATTTAAAAATATTTCGACGCACGTGTAAGGTTGAAAGAATTCTTACCCCTTTTCCAATTTCTCTTCTTGTATTTCTAAAATATAAAAATATTTGCTTTTCGATACCCCGGCGTAAATATAGACCTACGCGAAAAGATGCGTGAAAAATTGATGAAAATTTAATGAAAATAAGCACCTCGGAGATTCGTATCTATCGTAAAAGTTTTCAGTTTAAAATTACAATTCCAAGGTGAAAATAAAATCAACTTTATTCAAATTCATTAATGGACTTAGGTGGCGTTTCATTCCGTTACAACCCATCGGTGGTATTTTTCCAAATGAAAATTTAATTTAAAAATTGATCTGAGTGCGTCCATTTTGTACAGATTATGGTAGTTTTATATTTTCACACCTCATTATGGTGCCAAAACCCTTGAGAATTTAAAAAAAAATTCACCTCTGTGGAACCTAAACTTGATGAAATCAGTCGTAATATTCGATATTTTTTTATTACGTATATTTTCCAGATAACATCAATTTAAATATAAATTCCACCGCGTATACCCTTAGGGAACACTCGATGCGGTTGCGGTGGATATTTAAAAAGCGTATTTTCATCGTTCGTTGAGCGTAAATAGTGCGTTAATTTTCTATACTACGAGCGCGGAACGCGTCGAAGAGAACTTTTGTATTTTTCGACTTTGGCGTAAACAAGGTTTCATATAATAAAAGTATATGTGTGATTGTTTAACTGTTCAAGGTAAATATTGCGGTGTATGTCCTTGGGGGGATTAAAGCACGACGGTGGTTTATTTAACCGATGTTATTTTGGTTAAAATTGAAATTTCACCGAAGTGTTGCTCTGTGATATTGATTATAACGCGTCTGTAATTCTGTACATTTTTTATTACGTATCTACAATTAGAACGCATTTGTTGTCGGTGAATTAGCGGGTAGAATTGAGGTTGGAGGGGGTAGATGCAAGGGGGATGGATTTTCTTCTTGTGAAATAGCTTTGTCGTGAGGTTCTGAGTGGAATTAAACGGGTTTATTTTTAGCTGAAATGTAAGAAGGGGATGGAAACGTTGAAATGGCTGAGTTTTGAAGAGATGAAGAAGTGGTGATTTGGAAGTGACGGCAATTTAAGGGAGCGTATGTGAAAATGATGAACATGAAATAGATGCATCGAAATCAAGTTTACAAAGTCGATATATCGAAATCGAATCGGCAGAGTCGATACGTTAAAGTCGATACATCAAAATCGAATTGGCAAAGTCGATATATCGAAATCGAATTGGCAGAGTCGATACGTTAAAGTCGATACATCGAAATCAAGTTTGCAAAGTCGATGCATCAAAATCGAAAAATCATCATCGATGTATCAAAATCGAATTGGCAAAGTCGATATATCGAAATCGAATCGGCAGAGTCGATACTTTAAAGTCGATACATCGAAATCGAAAAGTCAGAATCAATGTATCAAAATCGAATTGGCAAAGTCGGTGTATCGAAATCGAATCGGCAGAGTCGATACGCTAAAGTCGATACATCGAAATCGAGTTTGCGAAGTCGATGTATCGAAATCGAGTTTGCAAAGTCGATGCATCAAAATCGGAAAGTCAGAATCGATGTATCAACATCGAATTGGCAAAGTCGATGCGTCGAAATCCAGTTTGCAAAGTCGATATATTGAAATCGAATCGGCAGAGTCGATACATTAAAATCGATACATGAAAATCGAGTTTGCCAAGTCGATGTATCGAAATCAAAGTGTCAAAATCGATATATTGTAATCGAATTGGCAAAGTCGGTGTATCGAAATCGAATCGGCAGAGTCGATACGCCAAAGTCGATACATCGAAATCGAGTTTGCGAAGTCGATGTATCGAAATCGAGTTTGCAAAGTCGATGCATCAAAATCGGAAAGTCAGAATCGATGTATCAACATCGAATTGGCAAAGTCAATGCATCGAAATCTAGTTTGCAAAGTCGATATATTGAAATCGAATCGGCAGAGTCGATACATTAAAATCGATACATGAAAATCGAGTTTGCCAAGTCGATGTATCGAAATCAAAGTGTCAAAATCGATATATTGAAATCGAATTGGCAAAATCGATGTATCAAAATTAAAATGTCAACATCGATATATTGAAATCAATGCGTCGGAAACGAAATTTCAAAATTGATTTATCAAAGTCGAAATCAAAATGTTGAGTCCGAAATATCAAAATCGATTATTTTAATATCGAAACATTTAAATTGCCATATCGATATCAAAATTTTGAAATTAATTTATCAAAATTAAAGCATGAAAATTTAGATTGAAGCATCAAATTTGAAAGTATTGAGCTTACATTTCGAAATATCAAAATCGTACTATTCAAGTTACTCGTAAAATGCCAAAATACAAAAGAAATCTGATTTTTTTAAAAAAACGATATAAACTTCTATGAAAATGTTGATGAATTTTGTTACATATTCTCACATCTTTTCCAAAATAATCATAACCTCTCCAATTTTCTTGATAAAAATTGAACAAATTTTAGGAAATTTATGCTAAAATTTATGTAAATATTATATCAGCAAATTTAATTTTAATGCATTTTTTTTGACATTAATACAATTTTTCAACTTTTTTGCAATTTTTTTCAAGCAAGTATGTTTACCTATGTGAACGTCTCGACTTCGAAAATTTTCTACGCAATTATTCGTATATATTTTTCCTATTAATTCAATTGTAATGAACTTTTATAAAACTTGTGGAATTTTCGCGCTTCTGTAAAAATATACTCCACTAGATTAATAAAGTTGAAAATTTTCTCTCATGTAAGCTTACTTTTCACCAAATTTTAATCAATTTCGAGGCAAAATCCATCAACTCGGATTAATTTTTATGAAACTAATAACATTGTCACTTTCGGTATTAATTTTTGTAGCATCCGAATTCCGATGTTCGAGTATTTTCAGATTTCGCGAAAAGCTGGAATTCGGTTGTTCGAAACAAGGCCATTTCGTTAAATTTCTTTATTTCACGTTTCTTCCGCCGTTTCCTAGAAAATAAAGACGTTACGTTTTTCCGTATTAATGAACGAAATTTCTTTTTAAAAAAAAAAAACAACAAAAAAAACCCTAAACATCCTTTATAAAAAAAAATTCAAACGACTAAATATTTAAATATGCCGACGCAAACAACATAATAAAATTATACGTGGTCGTTTCGTCGTTATATAAAAAATTAAAAAATTTATTCTCCCGGACCAAAACGAGGTAAAATTATAACCCATTTTTAATTCCGTTTCGAGCTAAAATTCGCAAAAATAATTACATCGTGGAGGGTGAAAAAACGTGAAAAAATATGATAAACGCGTCGAAGACATTATAGTGATTCGCGAGTCTATATTTCGGGTAATTTTTAAGATTATTTGTCGGAGGAACTATGACGTAAATTTACCTAGGCTTCGAAGTTTCGTATCAAGTTCAATACCAAAACGACGCTTTTGGTAAAAGCTACGAACACCTGCTGCCGTTTATTATTTTTATG
This sequence comes from Maconellicoccus hirsutus, assembly GCA_003261595.1. NCBI lineage: Eukaryota > Metazoa > Arthropoda > Insecta > Hemiptera > Pseudococcidae > Maconellicoccus > Maconellicoccus hirsutus. The sequence goes on along the minus strand of QBDW01000557.1, from coordinate 1,956 downwards.
CAGCGTGACGTCACATGTCGCTGTGTCGTTAACAAACTCCTATATCGGATATGTTGATCCTGCATAATTACGGTACTCGCCGGTAAATCTGTTTACTTCGGGGAGTAATCTCGACATGAATGTGGAATGAGTCGCGTCATGTAGCAAGTTAAAAAAAGGAATAAAAATGAGAATACGTTAAAAAGGGAGTAATATTTCGAAAAATCTTAGATGATTTCTACTTTTTGATAAAATTCGCGAATAAAATCGTATTACGAGTTTTGAAAAAATTTCATTCTTGCTCGAATAATTCTCGACGAAGTTAATTAAGCTGATTTTGTGTAAAAATCAACGTAACGGACTTGAGGGATTTTTTTGACGTCACTGAAAAACTTCGACGGTGGCGTCTTAAAAAATAACCCTTTTGAGAAGCGCCAAACTCGCCAAGTTAATTGTCTGTTTCGAGTTTTTTTTCGCGTTCATGGTAAATAACGCGTAGGTGTTTGAGGAAGATTTTAAATTAATTTTCGCCGTGTGTAATTATTTAATATACTAAATTGTCGTAACGAGAACGTTTACCCCTTTGGGGATTTCGACGTTATGTACGAGCATTCGTCGTGACATTCGATGAAAAACGATCTCTTGTCAAGTGGCATGAACGAGGCAATTTAATTTGAATGAAAAAAAAACCATCGGTACGAGTATTTTGTATTTTAGAATCGGCCGAGGGAATGGGCACCTTTGTTGTCGAATTAATTAACATTATTAGCCGAATTTTTTTCGAGTTCGTATTGTACACAAAGCAAACTGGTTCGTTAAGAAAATAAATCCTCGTACGAGCGATAAAATTACTTTTTATAGCGACAGAATCTTGTCCGCGAATTTGGCTCGATTTCTCGCTCTTCAAAGTTCCTTTGTAATTTTCGTTACATTTTGGGGAATTTTATCGTTATTTTGAAATTCGCGCTATTTTAGAACAAGTTTGACAAGTGGGTTGCGGTCATTTTGAGCGATGTTTTTAACCCTAGCTCTTTTTTCTCGATCTGGTATTCGAATGGTCTCGTTTAAATCGACCGTAATAACTTGTTGAAATATTCGATTTTGCGATAACGAGTATACGACCACTTTACCAATCAGATTAGATGGTGTTTTCAATGTTTCATTAGTTGGCCTCTTCGACACGGTGTTTGTTGTGGTAAAAACGAAAGGCGTCTGCCGGCTTCGAACAATTCACCCTTTATATTTTCGACGTTTGTTTATCTTCGCCTTATTGAGGAAATTTGCGTTGGAATTTGATATGTAAAATGTGAATCCGAGAATGGCGCAATTTTTGATATTTTGATATAATGCCCTTGAAACACGGACAAGATGGTTCGTAAATTATATCGAGGTTCTGGTTCTTTTGAAGATTCGGAAATGTTAGATGATGCGAAGTATCCGTGTTCCGAGAAATTCGATACTTCCGTTTTGGTGTTTTAGTTACGTTTTACGTGTGAAATGAAAATTTGTGATATTTACGGTGTTCCATGTATCGAGAAGGTTCACAATGAGTGCAAAATGACTTAATAAATCTTGGCAGTATGTCGGGTATGTTGTCGCTCAATTTCATAATGCAAATGAATATAAGTTACAAATTTGATGAGAATTTTTTCATTTCATGGCACCAGCATTTTATTTCATGTGATATAAATCAAAATTAACAAATTTTTCACAAAAGAAAAACCACTAAAAATTAAATTGTGTACAAAAATTATCAAAAAATTTTAGAGAATTGGACATAGCAACCGTGGCAGATTTGAAACGCCAAAAAATTGTGAAAAATAGGTATGCATATGTATGTCTGAACCCTGAAATTACGATAAACTGATATGAAAGGGAGGAGAGGAGAAGGGAGGATACACGGTGTGAAAAAAATTGCCAAAAATATTTAAGCTTTGTAGTCAGCAAAATATAAAAAAAAATACCAGAAATTGAAAT
>QBDW01000554.1:0-34380 GCA_003261595.1 Maconellicoccus hirsutus | reverse complement strand
CAAGATGTCGGATATGGTTCTGAAGTAATGATGGAAATGCGAAAGAGGTGTGAAAAGGTACAAAATTTAACGAGAAATGGAATGCTTGTAATTTTTTTTCAAGAAAATTTCGCTGATTACCATTTTTTTGTTTTAAGGGCATGCTCTGCACCGACTGATTAATTATTTTGAACGAGACAGACTGTTCATAAATATTGACCATTCGTCCTTTGTTTATGTGTTTCAGATGAACGATAATGAACGTTCTTATGTACTGCGACCCGCTCCTGTCATAAAGTTTTCCCAAAATATCTCAGTCAATTTTCAATTTTTTTTCAATTTTTTTTTTGGTTTACATTGTCGATAGCAATCTTAGATCCTGACTGTTGAGACTTTTTGAAAATTTTATTTTCAATCGGTTTTATTTATGTTCAAAGTTCCAATGTTCAAATCCAATTTACGCGAAATTCATTTAATTAATTTAAAATATCTCAACAGTCAGGATTTTAAAATCACATAAGCTATTTAATAAAACAAATTTCATAAAAATCCATGCAGTATTCATGGAAATATCTTAGGAAAAAGTTTACACTGATAAGAGAAAAAAGTGTAAACACAGAGCACGCCCTTAAAATGGAGAATTTAAATTGATATTAATAATTTTAAAAAATCATTAATAATCAATGATTTAGTTTTTTCGTACGTCTTTGTTGCACTGTATTTTGCACGCACTGACGTCTCTGTTTACGTCGTTTGTAATCTATTTGGTACTTTGATGGGATTTTTGCGCTGAGGGGTACTAACGTCAATTGGACACACGGTATAAATGTAATAAAATTCAAAAATTTATTCAATTTGCAATATGTCCCCTCTGTACTTCTTTATCTAGCGACCTTCCTAGTTTCTTAATGTATTTTTATTGATATTAATGTTTATTTCATGATTAAAAACCAAAGTAATGGAGGACGTGCTCAAGATTTCCAAAAACTTCATCGGAAGATTCTCATGTTTCAAATTGGACATTCTAGGATTGTTACATAATATTTCGATATTATTACTTTTGTTCACTTTCCAAGATTTTCAAAGAAATATCGCAATAGGTTACAATATGGAGTATGATGATGCGGACTGTGGATGGGGATGTGACGACAGAAGCCATTAAGTAAAAAATGTTTTTAGCAGTAAAATATCGATAGTTAAAATAATTGTTTATGTAAAATACAAGACTCAAACGTTTGAATAAATTTACACCTCATTAGGTTTGTAAAAACAAACAAGATAAAATATTTACTTTTTCGTTGAGCTAAATAAATCATCAGTTATAAATACTCGTACAATACTCATAATACTTAAATAAGCATTTAAAATCAACAAAACAGGAAAATGAAACTTTACATGAAATAAAAAGGTACAAAACGCGGCGTGCAATTTTTTCAGTGAAAGAGAGAGAAAGAAATAGAGAAACTTATGGAATAATCCCGACGCGGTTAAACAAAAACAAAGTCTTTAAGCGAGATTTTTTTGTCTCATGAGCTTCAACAATTCGTTACCCATTTGTGCAGGACTCCTTGAGACAACAACACCAGCCTAAAACAAATAATGACGCATTGGTACGAATTCCTCGGTTAAATTAAGAAACGTACTTTTTCTAAGGCATTAATTTTATCTTGTGCTCCGCCTTTTCCGCCTGATATTATAGCTCCCGCGTGACCCATACGTCTTCCCGGTGGTGCGGTCAATCCAGCGATGAATGAAACTACTGGTTTAGCATTTGGGCCCTGCGATATAAACATTGCTTTAATCGAATATTTCATATTTCAATAATAAAACAACATACGGAATTATTTTGTATTAAATATTCAGCAGCGTTTTCTTCAGCCACGCCTCCGATTTCTCCGATTAATATGATACCTTTGGTTTCCGGATCTTTTAAGAATACTTCTAAACAGTCGATGAAATCAGTACCATTGAATGGATCTCCACCAATTCCAACACATAGCGTTTGTCCTAGTCCGACCTGTAATTTAAATACACTTAGTATACATGTGATAATTGCGTTCGCGTGACTGAGGTTAATCAACTAACCTGCGTTGTCTGGTGAACTGCCTCATATGTTAAAGTACCAGACCGTGATACAATACCAATAATTCCTTTTTGATGCACGTGACCAGGCATTATACCAATTTTACACTAAAAAAGTATTATTAACATCGAGCGTATTTTTTGCGTTATTTAAAGACGACGTACTTGATCCGGGGCAATGATACCAGGACAATTGGGACCGATTAATCTGGATTTATTTTGCCTTACTAATACGTGTTTCACTTTAACCATATCCTGCTGTGGTATACCTTCGGTGATACATACAATTAACGGCATTTCAGCCTCAACAGCTTCAATGATTGCTTTGGCAGCTCCACCAGGAGGTACATAAATAACGGTAGCATCAGCACCGGTTGCATCTTTCGCCTGAGAAAGAAATAGATAAGAGGTTAACGTCATTTGTAACAAGTAAACAAACGCTGTTCGTGTTGAAGATAATTCAAGTTCAAAGGGTAGTATTTTATCTGAAGAAAATACTAATTTTAAGTATTTTATAAATAGTTTCGAATTACCTCTCTAACGGAATTGAATACAGGAAGGTCTAGATGAGATTTACCACCTTTGCCTGGTGAAACGCCGCCAACAACTTTTGTACCGTATTCTAAAGCTTGTTTGCTATGAAAGGTACCTTGTTTACCGGTAAAACCTTGGCAAATAACTTTGGTATTGGCAGTGAGCTGCATGTTCGATCTAGTTGCAGAGTACACATTACTGCTGTACCTGACATTGTTTAAATGTTGACCTGAAAAATAAATCAGGTTTGAAAAAACAAAAAAAAATCACTTATTTTGACTACGAACCTATAGCACGCGAAAATATTCTCGACGGAACCATGATGACGATGAATTGGAATTACTGCAACAAAGTAAATAACAAATCATCGACAATAATTAATTAAAACAATTCACGAACGTGATATCGTAACTATGTGTTAATAATAATGAATTGGTAAGTTATGTGATAATTTTTCAAGCGAGTAATGAGTGACCTTTATACCGAAAAAAATTGAATATTACGTAACAATTGATCAAGATGCCAACTTCAACTTACCGTATATCTAGTGATAAATTTACTTGAATTTCAGTTTTCAAGACTAGATAGATGTCATACTACGTTAAATATCACAACCTTAACAAAAAATAACTTATTTTCTAAATTTTCTAAAAAATTTAACTCCGAATTAACCTTGATTTTTTTGCTTATTGCTTTAGATTTTCATTCGCAGACGCAGACAGTTATTCGAGATATCACTTATCAGCGACTCAGCAGTGTTGCACCTTCGTGAAATATTTATTCCCTTCAATAAATTTTTTTAAACCTCAAGTTGTCGAGTTGTAGCTTGATTATGTAAAATTTAATGCAATTCGTCATCAATAAATATTTAATTAAAACAAAATCGATTGAATAGAGAGTTCGACTGCAATGGGAATGCCAATCAACTCGGTCTAGTGTAAATAAGTATTTTTTCAATAATTTTTCAAACTTGAAAATGAATATATTTTTCATTTATTTTATAGGTACCCAATCAATTGATTCAATATTGTTAATGAAATTAATTCAATTTTTGTATTTCTACACGATGAATTTAACACAAGCAATCGCAATCATTACTCTTTCCTATCGGAGATAATAAAACTACAGATGAGATTTTTTCTTCAGAATTTCTAATCAATCAACTTCTTTAACCAAACGAAGTTGAACTTTCTTTAATCAGGCATCTAATAACAAATTACCTCGAAGTATACATTTTGTCATTTGAAATAAATTCGTTTTCCAAATATAAATCTATACAATTTTTCGATTTTACGCTTTCACGGTAATGATCCCATAGTTGATAATATCGTATCATAGGCCTATAACAAATAAGTAAGAGGACAGTGTATAGTATAATACCTGATACTTTATCTTCAGAAACATGGTTCCGCCGAATTACTAAAATTAACCGAATCAAATGTTTGATTGAAGATGCTATATCGAATCATACACGCCAATAAACTCATAACGCTTCGGAATGATACTTCGAATCAAATTGAAAAATTTTATTCTTACGATTAATTATATTTTTAAATTGTAAATCTGTTTACAAAATCTATCACGTTAATATGAAAATTTGAATTTTTTAAATATTCTTAAAAATAATGAACTTTTTGGGGTTTTTTAATATTTTCCATATTTCCCAAATCCATGTCCGCCGTGAATTGCGTAATTTTCGTAAGTTGGAAATCCACTAGCGTAACCGCCTGCGGGATATACCGATGGGTATTTTCCATAATAATTATTTCCATAAGTTGCATATGTAGGATATGCGGCGTAATTTGCCGGGAATGATGGATAATTAGATGTGTATGGATTTGCAATGACGGGATTGGATTGCGCTCCTGTGCCCCAACCGCTGTATCCTCTTCCTCCTTGATTTAACCAATCCCATACTGTTTCAGCTGTATTTAAGTCTCTCCCTGAGGGCGCATTGTTTTCGTGATTCGCTGGATAAGCAAACGCGAAGCACAGTAAAGCTGATAGAATCAGCACGTAACTAGATACCTTTAAAAAAATTAAAAATTATTTTAATTTTTTAACTTTTAAAAACATGCAAAATATTTTAATTTAAAAAAATAACAATTAAACGAAAATTTAATCATGATATTGGAATTTCAAATTTCAATTTTTAAGAATGAAGAATCATCTAGTAAATTAAAATAACGAAATACATAAATAAAATGTTGAAATATTATTTTAAATTTAATTTTAATATTTATCGAAAAAGTACCGGAGGTACAAACAACATGAAAAACTAATCGTGTTTTGTAAAATAAAGAAATATGTTTACGAAGTATGCATTACGTTGTAAATCATGCTTTAAAAATCATACTCACCTTTTGCATCATATCGATTGTCAATTTTATCAACACGCGACCACAATATGTCATCAACTGACTGACACTTACAAAGTAGTGAATAATCTTGCGAGAAAAATTCACCTATCAGAGATGTGGGTTTTCCGCTTATTTTTTAATACATGACCGATAATGAAGTCCAAGGTTTGAGTAGCAAGGCTTACGTAAAGAATGTGATGTTTTGGAGAAGTAGAAGGGTAATGCACTTAACAACAAAATAATGCAGTTATTTAAATGAAGGTCATTAATCCTTTACGAAAAAAAAACGTAGGCCTATGATAATGTAATTCCCGCACGCAGCATCTTCTACCAAAACTAGATTCGACCAAACGCATTTTCAACATGTTTATCAACTTCTTCGATCGAATTATTTACGAAATTCGTTTCAAAGTATTTTAAGTGATATTTAGTCCCAACATTTAATGTTATTTATTTCAGAGATCTTTTTGGATGAGAAGCAAGGTTGATTGGTCAATATTGATAATATTTGATATATTATAGTTTCAGAGAATAGGTAAATGAGTATGAGTAATGAATGATATAGGTAAAGGTACCTAAACTTGAACATTTAATGAAAAAATAAGTGGGACTTGCTAATTGAACATTTTTTAAGTACCTAATTAGTAAATATTGGTCATTAGATCATCACGGTAATCGAAGTGTTAATAAAATAGACCTTCCGTTGAGTCACATAAAAACCTTGTAATAAATATTGGATATTTAAATTTACATAACTACCTAATTCATATAAAATTCGAAGTACTGAAATGAAAAGTGATAATTATCAGGAAAAAATGACACGTTGTTCAATTATTGATCAAAATTAATTACTAGAATGACGTTTAATTGCCGCAATAAGAAAATATTGATTGTTCGCTTCTATTTATTTTCTCATGTTTTATTTGAAAAAAAGCCTCGAAACGATTGAAATGCTTCAACTTCAATACAAGTTATTAGGGAAAAAGCTGAAAACAGAAATTAACCAGAAATGAACCAACTCGAAATGAACGAAGAACGAAAAAGTGTAGCCAACATTACTTTTCACTTGTATAAAAACGAAATTAAGTTTTTATTATCAAGCAACACTGAGAAATCAATGAAATGTCCAATCTGTCGAGTTGGTTAAACTGATCGCGTCCAAAAATGTTTCTTTTTTGTTTTTCGAAAACATTGAAGACAAAACGTAAATAATTTAATGTTTGAGTGGTCAATGGCCCCAGTTTAGTGAAATTTATCTTTATATTCGAGTAAAGTACTTAAATCCTTTTTCAAATGATGAATACGAGGCATGTCAGCTGACGCTATGAATCGAAGACCTTTATACTCAACTTCCAGCGATATATTATCAATCACAACGAATAATGATCCTCTCCGAGAACTCTTCGAAGCTTGTAAATCGGGCGACCTAGCGAAAGTTAAAAAGCTCGTAACCTCTCAGACAGTAAACGCTCGTGATACTGCTGGAAGAAAATCCACTCCTTTACATTTCGCTGCAGGTTAATTTCATTTATTTAATAATTAGATCATACGTTTCGCGCATTCATCATTTAATCTGATACTAGGTTACGGAAGAAGAGACGTTGTTGAATTTTTACTATCAGCTGGTGCTCAAATTCAAGCTCGCGATGATGGTGGTCTACATCCTATTCATAACGCTTGTTCTTTCGGGCACGCTGACGTCGTACGACTTCTACTGGAAGCTGGGGCAAATCCGAATGTCCGTGATAACTGGAATTTCACGCCTCTTCACGAAGCTGCGTTAAAAGGCAAAGCGGAAGTTTGCATAGGTATTTGAAATAAAATCTGCGATATGAATTGAGAAAACAAAAAAAAAAAAACGAAATTCATTGTAACCATATTGCAGCGTTATTACAACACGGAGCTGATATAAATATTCGTACAACCGAAGGTAAAACCGCTTTAGATCTCGCTGAAGCTGGAACTAGAGCTGTGCTTAGTGGAGAATATCGCAAAGAAGAAGTATTAGAAGCTGCTCGATCAGGCGCTGAAGATAAATTAACCGCGCTTTTAAATCCGTTAAACGTGAATTGCCACGCAAGTGATGGCCGTAGATCTACTCCGTTACATTTAGCAGCTGGTTACAATCGTATCAGAGTTGTACAGCTGTTATTACAACACGGCGCCGATGTGCACGCCAAAGACAAAGGGTAATACGATGCCTATCACTTTTCTGATACGATTCTTTACATAATAAATCTGTTACAGAGGATTAGTACCTTTACACAACGCTTGTTCTTATGGTCATTTCGAAGTTACCGAAATGTTAATTAAACATGGAGCGAATGTAAATGCTATGGATTTATGGCAGTTTACTCCTCTTCACGAAGCTGCGTCTAAATCACGCGTCGAAGTTTGTTCTTTACTATTAAGCGAAGGCGCTGATCCGACGTTGCTCAATTGTCATTCCAAATCCGCTATCGATGTAGCGCCCAACAGGGAACTTCAAGAAAAACTATCACGTTCGTAGAATTATAATTTATCACGTATTAAAACGTCGTTTAATTATGTTTCCAATTACAGTCGAATATAAAGGTCACTGCCTTCTTGACGCTTGTAGAATCGCAGACCCTGCAAGAGTTAAGAAATATATATCTTCGGATGTAGTTAATTTCAAACACCCGTATACCGGTAATACTCCATTGGTGAGTAACAAAATGTTGTAATTTGAAATACGTAATGTATTTGATTGTTCATTTTTTGAACAGCATGTAGTAGCCGCGTCACCGTATCCGAAACGTAAACAAGTTTTGGAAATTTTAGTTCGAAAGGGAGCTCATTTGAATGAAAAGAACAAAGAATTCCTGACTCCTCTTCATATCGCTTGCGATATGTCTCATTATGATCTCATGGACTCTTTGCTTAGAATGGGAGCTAAAGTGAACGCATTAGATGCCTTTGGACAAACAGGTTCGTATGGTTGAAAATTCTAGCGCGAAATTTTTTCTATAAGTATAATTTTTTTCAACAGCTCTTCACAGATGTGCTCGCGACGATAACGCTCAAGCTTGTCATATACTTCTGACGTATAACGTGGATACGTCCATTGTATCTATACAAGGTTTCACAGCAATGCAATTAGCAAGTGATAATATTAAATCGATATTGCAAGGTAATATAAACAATAGGGCTTGACTAAGATGGTGATTTTCGAACCAGTTTATGTCGAAGCGTTTTGTATCGAGTTCGGGATGACTTGAGCAAAAAAACACGAATAAAAAATTTTTGGGGATTAAACGACAAATATTTTTTATATTTATAACTTTTTTACATTTTTAAAAATTTTTCTATAATTTTGTCATCATCTCGCCTTCACAGAGAGGGAGCAAGAGGGGAGCAAGAATACCTCCTGGTCTCGAAAATTTTGTTTTTGTATCAATATTCATCATATAAAAATTCATGCTTTTTTCACGAATTGCAGTTTACTTACAGTTTGCAACTGTACTACGTATTTTAGCTCCAAACCAATAAAACTAATGAGAATCGCCATCTTAAAGCTTCATACTTGTGTTGAGACGAATAAGAACTAAACGACGTGTTTATTTCACAGCACCACCTGCCGTTATAGATTTAGAAACGCAGCTTCTAGAAGCTTCGAAGTCTGGCGACTGTGATCAAGTGAAAAGACTGTTAACTACGTATCCTCATATTGTAAACTGCAGAGACCTAGACGGAAGGTGAACAACAGTAATGTTTTAAATCACGGTGTTATTTTAATCGTTATTTTCAACGCTCACAGGCATTCCACTCCGTTGCATTTTGCCGCTGGGTATAATCGTGTTGCCGTCGTCGAGTATCTTTTATCAAAAGGAGCTGATGTTCATGCCAAAGATAAAGGGTTAGTTGGATGGTTGTTGTACGCGTAGAAAAATATTAATAACAAGTATGCTACAGGGGATTAGTACCATTACACAATGCTTGCTCTTACGGCCACTACGAAGTTACTGAAATGCTGGTGAAACACGGAGCTAACGTGAATGTAGCCGATTTATGGAAATTTACGCCACTGCACGAGGCCGCTGCTAAAGGAAAATACGACATTGTGAAACTATTATTACAAGTTAGCATCCCGTGGTTTTCATCGCTTTGGGGGATATTTTACGTTATTTTTTCCGTAGCACGGAGCCGATCCCAGTAAGAAGAACCGAGACGGAGCTACGCCTTTAGATTTGGTGAAAGAAGGCGACCACGATGTCGCCGATTTACTTCGTGGTAACGCGGCGTTATTAGATGCGGCTAAAAAAGGCAATCTGGCTCGTTTACAGAGATTATTAACGGCGGAAAACATGAACTGTAGAGATTTACAAGGACGTAACTCTACACCGTTGCATTTAGCTGGTTCGTAAAACGATTACGTTTTGTGATTAAATATCGATTAATTAATCGAATATTACATTAGCCGGATACAATAACCTGGACGTGGCTGAGTACTTGTTGGAAAACGGCGCCGATGTTAATGCCCAAGATAAAGGTGGTTTGATACCTTTGCATAACGCGTCTTCGTACGGACACCTGGACATCGCCGCTTTACTAATAAAATACAACACCGCAGTCAACGCGACCGATAAATGGGGTTTTACGCCTTTACACGAAGCCGCGCAAAAAGGCCGAACTCAATTGAGCGCGTTATTAGTACGTCGACTAAGTATGAGAAACAATTATTCCGTAATAACGTTTTTTTCCCTTCAGCTTGCTCACGGTGCTGATCCGTTTATGAGAAATCAAGAAAATCAAACCCCGTTGGATCTCGCGACCGCCGACGATGTAAGATCGTTACTCCAAGACGCGATGGCGTCCCATGACGAAGCGCCCGTCGTACAAATACCGACCGTCGTTTTGCAGCAAAACGAAACCGTCGTTATGCCATCGGGCGCTTCTGTATCGTTACCCGTTCCCTCGTTCCGCGGCGACGGATGTTCCGCTCCGGCCTGCAATAACGAAAACGCTCCTCCTACTTCGCCCTGTATAGCCACCATACCGACGTTTTTAAATAGGTTGGTAGCAGTGTACCGGCGACGTATGATGGTGATTCTAATGCTATTTCTTGATCGTAGTCTCGGCCTAGATCATTTGTTGGATTTATTCGAAAGAGAACAAATAACACTGGATATATTGGCCGAAATGGGGCACGAAGATTTGAAGCAAATTGGCGTCAGCGCCTATGGTTTCAGGCATAAACTAATCAAAGGAATAGAGAAGTTGATTTCGCAAACTGGTACGACTCTCATAGTCTCATTTCACGTCGAATATGCTCCAAGTTCGATGCTGAGCTCGAATTTTCTTCAATTTCGCTTAAAGCGATAGTTGAAAATTCAATGGGAAATATTTTCAGCGATGAAAATTTTTTTCGTATCATTGAATTTCATTATGTAATTTGATCATTCTTCAGTTATAGCATTTTTGTGACACTTGAGACTTTGGACAAAAAATTTTCAAAAAAAAGTTGATGAAAATTCAAAGGAAATATTTTTGCAATGAATAATTTTTTCATATATCGTCAAATTTCATCGTAATTTTACTATGTTTTGAGCACTCTTCAGTTGGGGTGTTTTTGTGGGACATGGGGTGACTTGAGACAAAAATTTTTGAAACAAAAATTGTCGTAAATTGGATAAGGAATATTTCTTGTTATGAGCATTTTTTCAGTATCTGCTTCTATTTCGTCACAATTTCGCTGCATTTTGAGCATTTCTCATTTGGGGTGTTTTTGTGGGACATGGGGTGACTTGAGACAAAAATTTTTGAAACAAAAATTGTCATAAATTGGATAAGAAATGTTTCTTGAGATGAACATTTTTTCAGTATCTGCTCAAATTTCGTCATAATTTCACTTAGTGTTCGGTACCGCGTACAATTTCCTTAGTTGGAGGGTTTTTATAAGGGTTGGGGTGATTTAAGGGACGTGGAAGGTTGAATTGAAATAAAAATCAACATCGAACTTGGCGCCGATTTGACATGAAACAACGCCGGAATATTTCATTCGATTGAAATCTCACATTCTAGGAAGTTCGTCTTTCGGTCCAAATGCTGGTACACTTTTGATCGATTTATTACGAGATAATAAAGAATTCATGACTGTGGAGGCGGAATTACAATCTACCATCAGAGAGCACCGCGATAACGGTCAATCCGGCGGCATATTCAGTTGTTACAACGTGATCAGGGTTGGTACATTATAATCGGGAACATGTCGCGTTACCATGCTAATTATAACTATTCTCGTATTTAGATACAAAAAGTACAAAATAAAAAACTATGGGATCGGTATTGCCATCGTCGTGCCGAAGTAGCCGAAGAGAATTGCAATCAACCCAACGAACGAATGTTATTCCACGGATCGCCGTTTATTAACGCAATCGTTCAAAAAGGATTCGACGAAAGGCACGCCTACATCGGTGGAATGTTCGGCGCCGGTAAGTACGAAGTTACTGGGGAATTCGATAATCAAACTGACTTCGCGGTGTTATTCCAAAGGTATTTATTTCGCTGAACATTCGTCCAAAAGTAACCAATACGTTTATGGTATCGGAGGCGGTACTGGATGCCCGACGCATAAAGATAGATCGTGTTATTTATGCCATAGGCATTTATTACTATGTAGAGTCACGCTGGGGAAATCATTTCTACAATTTAATGCCATCAAAATGGCCCACGCACCTCCTGGTCATCATTCTGTAATGGGACGTCCTAGCGCGGGCGGATTGAATTTCCCCGAGTATGTGGTCTACAGAGGAGAACAGGTATGGAGTTCTAACATACAAGAGATGTCCAAGAAATCATTTTCTAAGCTTGTAAAGACGACAGAAATAAACTTAAGGGAGCGGGCTACTTCAAACTTGAATATTACAGTTACAAGATGAGGCCACACGCCTGCTTGTCCAAATTAAGAAAATGATTTCTTCAACTTCCTTATATCGCCTCGAAACTACTAATTATTTTTATCACAGGCCTATCCCGAATACCTCATTACCTACCAAATAGTAAAACCAAATGAAAATACCGAAGCGAGATAAACGTCGAAATCGCTTATCAACATTCAACGTTTCCGTTTCCAATCTGGTGCAATTTTACGTACCTGAATTTTAAACTCGTATTGTTAATTTGTGATCTTCTGTGGTGATATTGTAGCTTGATTTTGTAATTTAATTATTTTTAACGAATTGTTAACCTCTTGTAATTATAATCGCGAGAATAAATTCTCGATAAATACGCGACCTAAGAAGAAATTTTCATAGTATTACTACAGCAACGGATACGTTTCGTTTTCACTGCCGCAGCAGGCAATTTCCACTGCCAGTTGATGCGTACAACGTATTGTACGTTGAGCTTGGATAAAAAATCATGCTTTTTTCATGTCGACGAGTTCGTAAACAGAATCGTCGATCGCTTTACATTCGATAATTTCCTATTGTTTTAATTATTACCGATGTAATTGTTTTATTTTTCATCTGTATCGTGTTTTTTTGTTTTTATTAAATAATGTTTTCTTAAAATTGAAATGGTTTATTTAACGTGATAAAATTTTAAAATCTGGTAACAAATCACGACGTTTGTTCATTTCGCTGATAAATTGTATCTGAAAAAATTTAACAAGTTAATACGTAATCAGCCTTGGGCGAATTAAGTATACCAATTGATACTTACTTCTCCAATAAATTCACGAATTTATTTTCAGTCTGTATACTCAACTGTGCGATTACGAGTTAAGGAGAATTTTCAAAAGAAATTGTCAACCTGGATACAAATTGTATAAGGGTCGTTACGTGTCAACTCAGACAAAATTGTAACTTTCAGTCATCGATTTTTTTTTTTAAATTTTGCACGTGTGTAGAGGTCATCAAACAATGATGAATGGCGCAAAGCGGAGGTCTCTGCTATTTTTCCATCCGGAGTAATGACGGTTTGAAATTTTCCAAAATGGCGGATATTTGAAAACTCGTGATGCGAATAAGTCCGGTTATAACCTATCTAATGATTTGAATTTTTTTCCATTTTATTCTACTCTCGGAGGGTAATTCGGCTATAGTGGCAGAATCAGTGTGGCCACTCTTATTATTGATAAAAAAGTGATTTGAAAGTTTCAAATTGCAGAAAAAATATGAAGTTTATGAGCTAAAATTTTGAAAAAATTCTCAATTGTACTTCTTTTTATATCAAATAACATATCAAAAAATTGTGATGATGTTCTTTCTTGTTGTCGAGAAAAAAATTTCTGAAGATTGTCACTTTTCCAAAATTAATCATGATAAAAATATAAAAATCATATAATCATAGATTTTCGAAATGTTTTATCCAAATATCAGCGAAAATTCGAAAAAACCCACCCTCCTCCTTTTAAAGAGAAACAAACCTTAGACAACGACAGCGAACGAATTACCACGAAGTACATATGCAGTAAAAACGTTCATTACCCCGGCGCGCCTACTGTCTAAGGTTAATACCGGGTGTCTAATCAATCTTAGCCACCTTTTTGGAAAATTTCTGTGTAATAATTTTGGTTGGCAAAATTGATTTGATTGATAAGTGATTACACTATGAAACATTACGTAAGGAAATGTTAATGTTAGCAACTGACAATTAAAAACGAAAATTTTCATCAAGTGGCTAAGATCTACTGGACATCCGGTACAATAGGGAACAATAATCTAAAAAGGATATCATCGTTGATGGTAATGTTGAAATTTCTGCATGATGATAATAACAAAGCGGCTTTTTCGAATTGTCTATTTTGCAATAACATCTCCAACGCGGATTCCCATTGAAATTGCGATATCAAAATTAACACCGCTCCTGGCTTTAAAGAAGAATATAGAGATTACGAATTCACAACCTAAGATCGCTGGCGAATTACCCAATCTCCTTGGTTTTTAAAATGTACGGCGCATTTTTTCAGCACGTCGACGGTGTCGTCGAATGGTAGCGTGGCTTTGGCCAACCACATGGCTGAGCTGCATAAGCCATATGATAACAGATATCTACAAGCATCTACTCCTTTACCGATCAAACAAAGTAACTGGGCGCCTGAAACGTGTAATGATTAATATCGGCGCTAGTTGTCGTAAAAACGCGAGATATCACCTTCCCATATTTTTCCATTGGCTATGAAATTAGTCGCTACTAATTTAATGGTACTTTGAGCGCTTCCGGTGCCCGTTTGTATTGTCGCCAAGAGACACGCTCTGAGGGAGTTTAAAGATAATAAAACGAAAGAGAGGAATTCAGGAGGGATATTACTTGATGGCATCGGCGTAGTAATTCGAATTATTGAAATCGGTTTCCAATAATAATTGCACAGCTCGATCCATCTCTCCGAGTAAAATCAGTCTTTCGATGACGCGCTGAGTATGCTGATAATCTCCGCGTTTCCACTCGTGAAGTTCGACTTGTTCTAATTGTAATTTCTACGAATTCGCGAATTCGCGTGATTTAAAAAATTAATGTTTTTTAACAACGCGGTACAATTTACCTGGAATGTATATCGATCGCAAAGATAATCATAAGACGTATCCAAAGGTTGCAAAGTAAGATACGTATTCGCGAACTTATTTCCACTACTTTCAGCTTCGTTTTCGCTACAAAATCGCCAATAAATTAGAAAACGAATATAACACAATTAACCTGAAATTTACCAAATTGCATTTAATGTTGAGGCTTGTAAATAGTACATCGCCACCGTCCAAAATTTAACGTCATCTAACATGCCCAGAAAAGCCGCCATCATCAAGCTTCGTTCGGCAACACCCATTGTACAATTGTTTAATTCGTTTATAGGCAACGAGTCAATTTGTTGTTTGACTTCTGGACAATTAAACCACGAAGACGTTAACATATCGAAATTAAATCCACGCCATTTTTTACCTTTATCGAATACTTGCGATAAAAACAACGCATCTCGCGAATTACCACTTTCTTGCATAGCGAACCAAGCATGAACGACGGTGATGAGATGACTGGGTATTAACGCCGGACATTTTATAGGCACTGGAAAATTCACCCAGATAAATACCTACTAAGAGGAATTCCGCAGTAAAGAAGTAATTACCGTCGAAACGATAATCCATCAATGGCGAGAAATAATTTTGGAATGTTATGTCGGTAATTAAAATGCAACCATCTTCGGTGACTAATATAGGAGAATACGAAGTAGCCCAGTCGATATCGATAACTTTTACGATATCTTTGGGACACTTTAATTGAGCTATTTTCTCCGAAGCGATCTAAACATTTTAGTTGTTAGTTTCTTCGACATTCCAGATAATTCAAAGAATTAAATTACTTGTTTTAAATCGTATAAATCGACGCCTCCGTCGACGAATAATATTAAAAGTTTAAGGTTTCCTTTTCCGGGCGAAAATCTTATCTTCGATATGCACGTTCGATTGGTATTTACAACTCTGGATACTTGTTCCTTCAAGTCCCAGATATTTAATTGACCTTCGATATCGGCTTGAATGATTTTATTGCTTTTGAACGCTAAAGATGTAATAGGAGCTACTAAATTCTAAGCGAAAAACAATCATCGATAAATAGTATTAATTTCGAGAAAATTAAACTACGAATAAGGCATTATACAAAATGGCGATTTATACCGAATTCATCGGTTTAAAGGTAAAACGGACCTAAGGTTAAATAAAACATTTATGTTGGGAAGCTCGGGGTGATTTCAGACAGAAACATTTAATAAAAAAATTATTGGATATTAAATGAGGAGCATTTGAAGTGAAATTTTGCTGAAAATTGAAGAGATACGAAAGAATAACACGAAAAATGTTCCTCGATGGATTTTCAACAACTTTTGTTATAAAAATTTTTGTCCAAAGTCACCCCAATCCTCACGGAAACTTCCCAAATGAAAAATGCCCAAAACACATCGAAGTTCGACGAAATACAAAAAAAATTTTATATCGAAAAATGTTCTTCACTGAACTTTTGATAATTTCTGTTTTAATATATTTTGTCCAAAGTCACCCCAATTCTCACAAAAACGTCCCAAATGAAAAATTCCTAAAATACTGCGAAATTCGATAAAATACAAAAAAATTTTCATATCCAAAATATATTTTTTATCGAACTTTTGACAACTTTTGCTTCACGATTTTTGTCCAAAGTCACCCCAAGTCTCACAGAAACCTCTCAAATGAAAAATGCCCAAAACACATCGAAATTCGTTGAAATACAAAAAAATGTACTTCATTGAACTTTTAATAACTTTGGTTGTAAAATATTTTGTCCAAAGTCGCCCCAAGTCTCACAAAAACGTCCCAACTGAAGAATGTTCAAAACACTGAAATTTTATGAACTACGAAGAATTTCCATCACCAAAAATGTCCTTGAAAAATTAATTTCACTCGAAAATTTCTGTTCGAAGTCACCCTAACATAATATTTTACATGAAGTTTGGTTTGTTTCACTTCCAAATCGATAGAATTTTCCAAGAACCGCCATCTTGGATGAAGCCCAATAAGCGAGTAATTTTCATTACCTCCGGCGGTATTTTAATTCCATCCTGTAAAGAGTTATTATCAACGGAGAAATGATACAGCATGCAATCCGAATCACAGAATACTAAATGTTCTCTGGTAGACGACGAAGATATCGAATCACCTGAAAATAAGTATTAATTTTTAATGGCATCTTTTCCTCTTTCTATTTTATATCGTATTTACCTTTATCCTCCGATTTCCTGCGAGATTTCGGATTATAAATCGGCGACCAGTCCTGAATTCATAAATAATTACTATTCGTGGATAATACACGGTTAATAAAATTTCCTTACAAGAGCCTTGACGACTGGAAATTTATCAGGCATGCTTCTGACAAAGGATAATTTTTTCAAATTCCAAAGTTCCAGTTTACCGTCTTTTTTGATTATAACGAAATATTGCCTGGATAACAGAAAAAAAATACGGAAATATTTCAAGCAAATAATTAACGGTATATTATCGTGCTTACTTTAGAGGCGAAACGCGAATAGATTCTATTGGACTTTCGGGCCCATTATTGGTTCGTATAGCGCGATAATGACCGTTGGTGATATTGGTGACGTATAATTCATTTTTCACCTTGTGTCCGCCGACGTCGGTTTGTGACCAAGATAATACGTAAGATATATCGCACCATTCTATTCCTCTGCGTGAAATTTTCATCGATATAATTTCCTTATTGATATAAACGAAGAAGTAACGACGAATACCTGACGGGATTGTTATGGACGGAGAATTCTCTGTTTACAGCGCCAGTTAGTACGTTACAAAATAATATATGACCGGCGCTGGTACCGATAGCTAAATAATTGATATTTTCTATCAAATTGTTAGTAATATTTCTCATCATATCGACCGGGCATTTTTTCACCACCGTAATCGGCCAGGTGAAATTATTCAGAATTTTGTGCGTGATAATTCTCAAACTCGTCGGCATACTTATTTTATCCTGCGAATAAAATTACGATTCGTGAATTCGGCGTTGAAAATTCGTTAAAATGAAAATATGGAAATATTACGCTAGTAGAAGGTGGAAATATATCACTCAATAAACGACTATTCTCCGTTTTAGTATCGTCGCGTGTTACGTTGGTTTTTTCCACTTCTAAAAACACTACTCTTCCGGTATTCAAAACCAAACCTACGAAGTACTTTTTGTAACCAATGAAATATGTAAAAATAAACATTACGAATAATTTCACCTACTGATTTGCTTTTCGGTAATCGGGCAAGCAGCGATGCTTAGAATTTTCATTCCTTTTACTTGTCGAACAGGTTCACTTTGGCAGCGATAATCATACCAAAGGAATTTTTCCGAAGATGCAGGTGTTAAAGCATCTATAAAATGAACGAAATAAATTCCACGCGATTGCACAGATAACAACGATTATAATTACCTAATTTGCTGGCGGGATCTAAGGGCGTATCAAACGGCGAAGCCATTAGAAACGTTGAATTACTTCTTCGGCGAACACGCACGCTGACGTTTCCGGATTCGTGGAGACAATACAATATATCTCGTTGATGACATGAGATTATCTGCAAAATATCCAATTACAATTTCCGGAGTGTTCGACGCGTTTCCACGAGCTTACTTGTAAAAGAGGTGACGCGGTTTTATCGATTGATATCACCCCTACGGTCATATTGATATGTAAATCGATTAATAATATATCTCTTTGGTATAATAATATTATGTGATTTCTTAAAGATCTATGATACGTTAATTGAAGGCATTCCGATATTGTCATTGTATCTTCGGGTCTAAAAAGAAGCTCAAATTAGAGATGTTAATTGGAAATAAAAAGTGTTACACAAACCTCGGTTTATTTTCACCGACTACTAATCCTCGCATTAATTTTTTCAGTCTATCTCTCGTCCTTAAATTTTCCTCGGTTAATCTTGGACTAGAGATGTAAAATTTTCGTCCATTTGTCGACGGTATTTTCGATACGGAAAATTCATCGACAAATAAAATGCAATCGGGGCACAAAACTGAAGAAAAATCGACGTGAAAAATTTAATTAACAAATTCGCGATTAAATTAAAAAATACAAACAAGCCAATTTTGTTCCATCAAAAGGATCAAAACTGAAGGTAGATAAAACATCGGTGAAACTTTTTTTCCACTCTTTCCAACCCTTGTTCATATTCCAAATAACCAAACTATACGGAGAATGCAAAGCAGCCAGGTACAGATGATCATCTTTATTTGTCCTAGGTACCCATTCAATAGCTGAAAGATAATGTCGAGGAATAAAGAATTCAACATGCGGTGTAAAATGTTCACATACCTAATACGGGTTTATTGCCTTCTTGCACAAATGAAACCACTTTAGCATCTTTAACGTTCCAAAATGCGATACAACCGTTTACATCGGCGGAAACTAAACTTAAATTCAATCCATCGTCGTCTTCCCTTATTGGACTCCATAAAATCTAATTGGATTTGCAACGAAAAATAAATTGGAACAGATGAAAAGTATTTTTACATATGACAAACCTTTTTCACCGGTGATTTGTGTCGAGCTAGGCATTGTACTTGTTGTACGTTTTTAGTATCTACTATGACTATGTTACATTGAGCCGCATAAGCTAATAAACCGTGCCAACCCCTGAAGTGAAAATAAATCGTTAGGTTTGCGAATTGCAAATCTGAATTTTCGAAAATTACCAATCAATGGCTCCTTTATTGGATGAATGACATTGCGAAGTGATTATTCGTGGAACGACTGAAATTTTTGATGAATTTTCGTTATCTGTGTTGGATACGATGTCTTTCAGTTCCATCATTCAAAGCTTTTTATCATGTTTTCAAACGTACAATGCTGGAGAAATAAATAAAAATACGTATATTCACAGCAACATTATTCTACTGTGGGAAAAAAACTTAAAAAATTTAAAACTAAAAGGCAAAATAGGCAATTAAAAAATTTATAGCATAAAATTTAAATTACGAAAAAAAATTGAAATTTCGAGATTTGACAATTTGAGTGTTTATTTACTTACACACACACTGACTCACACATACACTAGCATATACGCATACACATTACACGAGTAAAATGTATAGATACCTTAGAGATAGATAATAGATACATGCGAAGTCAAAGCTCAAGGAAGAGAAAACGGGAAAAATAAATGGAAATTTAAATTGTACTTTGAAACTTTCGACTTTGAAGTTTTGAGTTTGTCTACTCAATTTCGAGATAAAAGCAATGGATAAATGAAGAATCCGATTACGATTATTGTGAGCAGGTGTTTTTGATGATTGATTTTCCAAGAAACAAAAAATTGCAACGAAAGTTGCAAAATCTTTCATCTATTCTATGGTATTTTATGAAGATCTATGAATAAAATTTAATTTTTTTCTTCCTTCCGCATTCAACAATTTAGGCATTATTCCGTCATTACTTATGCAACGTTTCGATCTCCGAATGGTCAGAAATGCTCGCGCATGCGCAATTCGTACTTCCTGAGCTTGATATTTGTTGACTGATTATTGGATATGGATTGGAGTTTACATCTTTTACGATGGACGTAGATGTTCGCCAGCGTAGTGGAAATTGACGTTATGGAAAAATGTGTATTGTAATTTTACCGTGTTTTAAGAAATTGTGATCATAATATTCCGCGTTAACAATTGAAATACTCGCTTCCACGATGTGGGAAAACTTAATAGACAATACCGCCGGGTGGAGAAAACTTATCATTTTTGTGATTTTATTGCTAGCCTGGGTCGCCGGATTTTCTTCCCGGCTCTTCGCCGTAATCCGTTTCGAAAGTATCATTCATGAATTTGATCCTTGGTAATTTGAAAAAATTTTCTCCATTTTTTAGTCAAGTTTTACTCATTTCCGATATTTTACAGGTTCAATTATAGGGCAACCGCGTATATGGTAGAACATGGATTCTACAAGTTTCTTAATTGGTTCGATGAAAGAGCTTGGTATCCGTTGGGAAGAATTGTCGGCGGTACCGTGTATCCTGGGTTGATGATAACTTCTGGAAGTATTCATTATATCTTACATTCGCTCAATATTCCCGTTCATATAAGAGATATATGTGTGTTTTTAGCTCCAGTTTTTAGGTATATATTTCATAAAAACGATTTAACGGTTTTAAGGAAGTATTGCATTTTTCCTTCGTTTTTACAGCGGTTTCACCTCTATAGCGACGTATTTCTTGACGAAGGAGCTATGGTCCGAAGGCGCTGGTTTGTTTGCTGCTTGTTTCATAGCCATCGTACCTGGTTATATTAGTCGATCAGTTGCTGGAAGTTATGATAACGAAGGCATCGCCATTTTTGCCCTGCAGTTTACTTATTATTTATGGGTATTTTTCTCATATTCCTGTAACGACTGCTTTAGGAAAAAAAACTAATGCGATTTTTTTCAGGTTAAATCGGTCAGCACCGGTTCCATATTTTGGTCGGTTTTAACAGCTTTGTCATATTTTTACATGGTAAGTTACGTGTTTTTTTTTAACATATCGAGGTTTTGGTTTAAAATTTTTTTTTTTCAGGTATCAGCATGGGGAGGCTATGTCTTTATCACCAATCTAATTCCATTACACGTTTTTGTTTTATTATTAATGGGACGTTATTCTCATCGTCTTTTCATCAGTTACACCGTATTTTATATTTTGGGATTAGCGATGAGCATGCAAGTTCCATTTGTTGGATTTCAACCCATTAGAACAAGCGAGCATATGGCTGCATTAGGTTAATAACGGTTCATTCACCGAGCCTATCAATAATTCTGTTAATGTATTTCCTTTTTTTTTTCGTAGGCGTATTCGTATTGATGATCGCGGTTTCAGCGTTGAAGTACCTTAGTTCGAAAATAACCCGTGCTGAATTTACGTTTTTATTCAAACTTGGAATGGTTGTGGCGGCATCGGGTGTATTTTTGACTGTTGTTGTTCTCACATACAGCGGCGTTGTGGCTCCGTGGAGCGGAAGGTATTACGTGTTTAATCATCGGCACGATGTAATTTGAAACGAACACCTGTTCTTTGTAATGAACGTTGTCCTATATTTTACCAGCTTTGTTTTTTCAACGTGACACGTTCTTTTTATACTTTTGGGTATTTTTATGAATTTTATTCGCAGGTTATCTCGTATAAATGAAATATTCGGAAATTATTTTCTGATAGCGAGTTTAACGAGATATGCGTTATCATTTTCGTAAATGTTCCTGCTTAAACTTTAATTATCGCGGTTTCATTTTACTAACTGAAAATATTTAGAATTTGGAGGAAAACAATTTTTCGGTTTATTTTACAGATTTTATTCATTATGGGATACGACTTATGCGAAAATTCACATTCCTATTATCGCTTCCGTATCGGAGCACCAACCTACTACGTGGTTTTCGTTCTTTTTCGATTTACATATGTTAGTCTCCATGTTTCCAGTAGGGTTATGGTATTGTTTGAAAGATCTCACTGATACGAGAGTGTTCGGTAAGTGATGACGATTTACGTTTGCGTAAACGAGGTAAATATTGGAATTAATTTTTCGCAGTTGTCTTGTACGTCATCAGCGCCGTGTATTTCGCCGGTGTCATGGTTCGTTTGATGTTAACATTAACCCCGGTGGTTTGCGTATTGAGCGGTATCGCATTCTCGTTGATTTTCGACTGCCACCTGAAAGAAGACGAAACCACGATTCGTGAAATCGAAGAAGAAAACGAAAAAAGGAAATCCGTCGCTGATAAAGTACGCATTTTTATTTACTTTTATCTTCGCGTCGATTCCAAGTTAGATTTCGTTTTCAGACTAAAACAACTTCGAAGAAAAGCCGACCAACGCCTGATT
Organism: Maconellicoccus hirsutus; assembly: GCA_003261595.1. Classification (NCBI taxonomy): domain Eukaryota; kingdom Metazoa; phylum Arthropoda; class Insecta; order Hemiptera; family Pseudococcidae; genus Maconellicoccus; species Maconellicoccus hirsutus. The sequence continues at coordinate 12,083 of QBDW01000554.1, read as the reverse complement.
CGTCATTACGATACGAAGGCGATAATCTAGGCGTTAATATTCGCTGTATTATCATCGTAGCCACCGTTCTGATATTGATGTTGTTCGCCGCGCATTGCACGTGGGTCACCAGTAACGCGTATTCTAGTCCTAGCATCGTCTTAGCATCTTATTCCAACGACGGGTACGAAATATTATTTATCAAAGGTCGACTTTTCACTCACGTTTTGCTTTCGTAGATCGCGTAAAATTTTGGACGATTTTAGAGAAGCTTATTTCTGGCTTTCACGTAACACCGACTCGAACGCTAGAGTCATGAGTTGGTGGGATTATGGTTATCAAATAGCAGGTATGGCGAATCGTACGACGCTGGTGGATAATAACACGTGGAATAATAGCCATATCGCCTTGGTGAGGAAGTATAAACCATGTATAAGCATGAGAAAAACAAGATAGCCAACTTCGGTTATTTTTTAGGTCGGCAAAGCGATGGCTTCAACTGAACCCGAAGCCTATAAAATAATGACCGCGTTAGATGTCGATTACGTGTTGGTAATTTTCGGAGGAGTTATGGGATATTCTGGAGATGACATAAATAAATTCCTATGGATGGTCAGAATAGCCGAGGGAGAACATCCTAAGGATATTCGCGTATGTGAAATTATATTTTAATTGTCGGGTGTATTACTGAGCTTTTTAAATTCATACAGGAAAGCGATTATTTCACCGAAAGAGGAGAATTTCGGATCGACAGCGAAGGATCACCGGTTTTACTCAATTGTCTGATGTATAAATTGAGCTATTATAATTTCGGCGAATTAAAAGTAATAGTAATTTTTCTCGTATTTATACAACGTGATTCTAAAAAAATCCCGTTTTTAGTTGGATTATCGATCGCCAGCTGGTTACGATCGTACCAGAAATGCTGTGATAGGAAATAAAAACTTCCAATTGACGTTTTTGGAAGAAGCTTACACTACGGAACATTGGCTCGTTAGAATTTATAGGTAATTCTTCCCTTAGCTTGTGGTAATTTGAAAAATTCAATTTATTTTTCGTTTAGGGTAAAAAAACCAAATGAATTCAATAGACCAAGAGTTCCGGTTTCGAGTAGGAAAATTTATCTACCGCATTCGTTCGTTTCGAAAAAGGTAAATGAATAAGGATAATGTGAACTTGCTTCATATGCTTTAAGTGACGAAAGCTTGAACACTACGCTTTGATCAAATGGTTAGGTGCTTAATGTATTTCTGAAATTTTATTACTTTTTGGCAGCTATCCGAGGATATGGTTTAAGGTATGTTTAAAAAATTCCAAAGTTTTCGCATTTATCGTTCCTATATTGTATCATTTTTCATTTTTCGCATTTTCAACTTGTTTCCTTTTTTGGTCTATTTCTATTTCATTTTTCATATTTTAATTAAGGTATTATTATGTTATTTGTAAATTGCTTTTTTTGTTTATATACTGTTGCGTTTTGTTTCTTACTTTTGTTATATACGTCTAACGTTAAATGTTTTATGTACGGCGCGAAAATTACTTACGGAAATTGGAACGAATAAATTTCTCGTCATTATGTACGTCTTAATTACTCGCATGATTGATTACGATGAAATAAATTCTGCTTTGTGATTGGAACTATTATTACGTAGCATAATAATACTTGTGACGTATTATCTGTTACAGAGTGGTTCGAAAAAAAAAGGATCTATAAGAGATAAACCAGTGAAAGTAAAAGGAAGAAAAATAGGATCGCAAACTATTTAATTTTTTCGACTGTTTTCTCTAAACTTTTGTTGTTTTTTATTATTATTTTATACCATGGAAATGTTTATTGCGTGGAATTAGTTGTTATAAACAAAGATTATATTTCCAATTCGAGGAAATATCATTTCACCGGTTTGCATTTATAAAATTTATATTTAACAAGCTTGATCAATTTCGCTTCGACGAACATTTGCTTTATTCCTTAGTCCGTCCTTGTAAATGTGTCCTCACAAGAAAACAAAGCAGGATGGTTATACTTAAAATTTGGAAAATACGCGAGGCGAATCGCACGTTTGTATTTATGTAGTAAGATCTCATATTTGAATTAGTCTCAGTCATGTTTTCAGCGCACTTTCTCAAAACTTAGTCTAAAGTTTCAACGCGTCTTTCTACGTTCTTATAGCAAAACGTATAAATAAAACAAGTTGCAATATTTTGTCGTTTCATGTAAACGTAATTTTTACTTGTTACCATTTGAATTTTTTTTTCACTAACGGAAATATTAATTTTTTGGAAAATACTGCAGATTACATAATGAATCGCTTTGTACAGAATTGATTTTTTTTAAAAGCAAGTTTGCTTTGATCGACAGGATTCTTCAAAGCATATACATACATAGAATTTCAGTCGATAACTTAATCTAGTAATTTAATTTTAGTCGGAAATTATAGCAAAACGCAGTTAACTATAAGAGGCCTAGTTTCTTAGCAATGTTTGAAATTCGTTAGAAATGTATTATTTGTAAATTTCTCTTTGTCGGTGTTTATGTTCGTGGTTATGTCTTACACAGCAACTGTGATTTTCGTAAATCTGTTAATAAATTTTTTATCGAGATTGTTGGAATTTATTACGAATTACTCGTCCAATAATTTATTCAGATTTGATGTTACATAATTCGTAATTCTATCGCAAACTGGATGCAAAGGACAAGTTTCCTTTTCGCGTTGGTTCGTTGCGGAATGGTCGTATTTTTGGGGTGTTTCCAGAGGTTCATAGATCGAATATAATTCTAAACTTAAACGGGCGGTGTTTTCTGAAAAAATGAATCCGTTAATTATGCAAAATAATTCAAAATCCTCGAAATTGAGAATTTATCAAGTATAATGCAAATTACCTCTTATTTGCGATATCCACTCTAAAAGTTGTTCGAGTCGATTTGCAGATGCATCAAGTTCTTTCAAGATAGTACGCGTTCCGTTTGCAAATATTTTCGGTAACTGATCAGTCATAACGATGCAAGCGTTATCTAATAAACGAAAAATAACCACTTGATTTTTAAATTTTCGATTTGGAGATGCTAAAAATTTCAAAACGATTCGTAAATTTGCAGGTTACGAATTGTAAAATTACAATTCAGAAAGGTGGAAGGGTAAGAGGAAGCTGGAAGGGGGAGATTCCAAACTCATGTAAACTTCTGCTTTATTTACATTTTCTGTGGAAGTGGTGGGGATGTGTAGACAGCAGAAGGGGCATTTTGAAAATTTTCGATTTGATAATCACCTACTGTCCCGCTTTTTCCGATTATAATCTGAAATTTTGGATATTTCTGTAATTTAATTATCATTTATGATTGATATTTATTTATAAAATGTCTCATAATTCTTGTTATCGAGAGTTAATCAGAAATTCCACATCGCCGATTTTATTCAATAAATCGATCGAGTGGGATTTACTTACATGGAGCTTGGAAAAATGGTGCGATGTTTTTCAAGATGAAGTATTTCCCTTTCGTTGCGGTCAAAGATTATGTCAAAAAGTAATTATGCTTAGTTTTCGTATTGTACTCGAGTTGCGGTATCATCTTGGTGTTATTTTTAGACTCCTTTCTGGGAAGGCTCGTGTAATATGGAATATCACACGATGAATGAATTTTTACGATTTTGTTCAGACCAATTATTGACCGAAACGAAATTTTGGTATTTTGATTACAAGCATATTGTGGAATTTTTCAAAGATAATATCGAATTGTTCAAGGTATTGAATAAATTTTTTGGCAAAAAGTTCACATGATTTAAATTTCATTCGTGCATGTTTCAGTAGGATATTTCCTGGTCAAGATTGGGCTTTCCGGAAAGACAAGCTGAAAATTCAACGATATGGATTGGAAGTCCCGGTGCTCATACGCCATGTCATGTTGATACTTACGGTTTCAATTTAGTAGCGCAAATATATGGAAGGTTTAGTATCGCATAGAGAAATTCACGGATCGGGTTTTCATGCTAAAATCTAATCGATTAATCGCATGTAGGAAACGGTGGTTGTTATTTCCTCCCAGTGAAACAGAACACTTGAAACCAACCCGTGTACCATATGAGGAGTCCAGCGTGTATAGTAATATAAATTTTTCGTGTTACCAATATTTCAAAGGTAGTGATAAAAAATGCAAAATGTAATGAATTTTTGTACCTGGGTTCAAATTCTGTTTTCGCATTATAGATGCAAAAATCGAAAAATGTTATGTCGTAGATTTGAATCCGGGAGATGTGTTATTTGTACCAGCGAGATGGTGGCATTATGTTGAAAATTTAAGCACAGCTATTAGCATAAATACGTGGATCCCTCATGTATAAGAATTTCATTCGTGATAAATTTTGTCAATTCTCAAGAATTAGTTTTCACCTATGCACGATTTTCGTAGGAAAACGACAACCATTGGAAATTAGAAGAAGCTTTAGTTCGATTTTTCATTTCCAACGTTGTTCAAAATTTACCGTTCGAGGAAAGAAAAATCATTTTGAATCCGAACGAAGTAACTAACTTATTTTTAGCGAATATGTTTTAATTTAGGATTAATATTTATCTGTTATTTTAGTTAGATATGGAAGATACTTCTTTAATATTGGAAATTTTGAAGCATTGCCAAAATAATTGTTTCGCTTATTCCAAAGAAACTATTCTTCAGTTTTCCGAAAAAAATTCATCTCGAGATGAATTTCATTCTCATATGTATAAATTTATTCGCAGTATATCCGGCGACGATATGAAAGAAATTATGAAACAGATATCGATTTGTGATAAATTAAAAAAACTTGAATACGAACCTTCGAATATTATAGAACAATATAATACCCCTCTGAAATCTATCATCAATGCTTTCTGTCATCCTTCTATTGTCACAGAAGTGAAAAAACAATTATTGTCGAGTGATACTGAATAAATGTTTTTTTAGTTTTGATTTCATCGTTATGCTGCGAATTATGTTCGAAACGTGAACATCTTGTTTGAGCCATTTTCATTTTCGTAAACTACGAGAATTATTACAGATTCCGTATTTCGATACGGACTGCAGTTTTAAACCGAAATTAATTCTGTGAACGAGAATTGCGACGTGTTGTTTCAAACTTTTTGCAAGTTCTGTCTTGGGAGAGTTATAATGATGTTCAATTTGAAATAATCAATAGCTGAAATCGCAGCTTTTTATTTTTTATGTATTATGACCTATTTTTCATCTAATGATTTCCTAATTTATTCTTTTTCTTTTGTAAAAATTGGTTGGATGTTGAATCTACCTTGTAATAACCCCTCAAAATCACTTTTTTTGACGTTGAATCAATTTTAAAAAAAAAAACTAAAAAAAAAATTGAATCCTATATCAAAAATTCAAACGACCTACTTATTTCGGACTGATAAGTGGATGACGTCATGTGAAAATAATTACATGTCACGTGACTCGAAATTCTCCACTCAAAAGTATCCATTCTACGTTGTACTATTTCTGAATTTAGCGTAAAGTTTTCAAAATGGTTGCAGTAAATTGAAAGCGTACTATGTGATGTGATGTGAGTAAATTTTCATATTTATCTAGGCGTTCATTGTAATATTCGTAAATTGATAAACTTCGGCGCGTATCGTGATTTTATGTAAAAAATGAATTATATCTCGCGGAAGATTTAATTATTATGTGTATTTTTCGCATAAATTATCTGTATTAGGTAAATAAATATTTCGCGAAAATATGTATTGTGTTTTGTCAGTTTGAAAATTAATCATTTCAAATACTGTCGGCGAGTAACCAGAATCAGGGAAAGCAAAACGAAATTCATGTCTTTTAAAGAATTAGGTAGGTCATTGTATTGTGTGAATGATGTATTTTTGTATTTCCCATTTTAGCGCCTTTCCGTGTAAATACAGTTGTTCGACTCGACATTAAATCACATGTTTGGATGTTTGATAATAGTCATCTTTTATAGTATTCCGTATATGCTTTGTTTTCATTCATGATTTCGCGCAGTTGTAATTTTAGTAATTTAAATCTTTCGGTTGTAATGTACTTTGGTAAATTTTCATTGTGCTTTGATTTTGATAATATTTAACCTCGGAAGGAAATTCGTCGATTTTTGGTTTGCATCGCGAAATTCACGCTATCCGTCGATTTACCTTATTAACGTTGGTAAATTTGGAATTATTTGTATTACGTATGATAACTAGGTATTCGATGGAACGACATGGTTGGCGAATTTGCTAATTTGAACGGTACTTTCAGATGTAACTGACCGTAAGTTTTGTTGCATTATCTTAACGCGGCGTGATGACAGATACACGAGATACACGCCGGCGAGTGAAACTCTACGCATTAAATGCCGAGAGACAATGGGATGATAGAGGAACCGGCCATGTATCGTCTACTTACCTCGATCGTCATAAAGGTGTTTCTTTATTGGTCCGCGCTGAAACCGATGGTAAGTTTTGTTTACACCGTTTTGTTATCATTTACTAATTTATATCGCTTTAGGATCTCTTCTGTTGGAATCAAAAATACAACCAGATACGGCATACCAAAAGCAGCAGGTTAGTTGATTACGTCGATGTGTAATGTCGCCATGTGTCTTTAATACGTGATCTATGTTTAGGACACATTGATTGTTTGGTCCGAAGGTGATAATTTTGATTTAGCATTAAGTTTCCAAGAGAAAGCTGGGTGCGATGAAATTTGGGAGAAAATTTGTCAAGTGAGTTAATCAATTCGTTGGTTTTTTCTAAACGATATTTCCACAATTTACCTGTACGACGCGTGAAATCTTCTAGGTTCAAGGGAAAGATCCTTCTGTCGAAGTTACGCAAGATATTATCGAAGAATCGGAAGATGAGAGGTTTGACGACATGTCCGATACCACTCCTCCTATCGAACTTCCTCCGTGTGAGATAGGTCACTTAGAAGAAATAAAAGAAGTACGAGCTTCGTCGTGTGAATTTCGACCAAATATTAATCCATTCGTGTGTCCGCAGTTAACCGTATCTTGTTTGACATCGACGTTAAGAAAGGAGAAATTAACGGAAGCCATCGAGAACGACAGTTACATTAGGAAATTATTAAATTTGTTTCGTATTTGCGAAGATCTCAATAACATCGAAGGGCTGCATTATTTATTTGATATTTTTCGAAACATATTTTTATTGAATAAAAACGCTTTGTTCGAAGTGTTATTTTCAGGTAATTATATCGTTATGGTTTCATTTACGTGCTCGATAAAATTACTATTTATGTAAACGCGAAGCATTATGCGTTTGTGTGCATATTTTGGCCAACATGATGCAATGGATTCGTCATATCGCGGAATTTTTTTTCAACAGATGGCGCCACTTGTTTTATTTTTTTGTTTACGCAATTTCACGATTTATTTATGCAATCGTCGCTTAAATCCGCGTTCAGAAATATTATTAATTTGTTTTATTTTAAAATAATTTTCGTAATTGTTTATATTTTAGGATAAAATTAAAGCATACATGAAGTGATGCCAGTAAATTATACAAAAGATATCGTCGGTAATTTCGTTAAATTTTATATTCGCGTTTGTACCTTGAAAACCTTCGGAGATGAATCGTGCATTAAGTTTTAAAAAATTTACCAAATTTTTGAACTATATTTCTGATAAAATTGGGAAATTAATTCGCGTAAAAAAATCCATCGAGTTAATAGAATATCGCGTCGAAGCATGTTGAAAAAAATATACGTCACAAATTCCAAATAAAAACCAATTTTTTTTTTAAATCCACAGACGAATTAATATTCGACGTAATCGGATGTTTGGAGTACGATCCGTTGTCACCGGAACCTAAAAGACATAGGCAGTATCTTAAAAACGAATCGAAGTAATTTTTCAATTATTTATTTGCTCTTTATCTCGTACATTTTTATCGATTTTTTTTCACCATGACGCAGGTTTAAAGAAGTGATTTCTATAACGAACGTGGAATTATTGGCGAAAATCCATCAAACTCATCGGGTACAGTATATCCAAGATGTGGTATTACCTGCACCTTCGATGTTCGAGGATAATATGTTATCGGCGCTTTCTAGTTTTATATTTTTCAACAAAGTGGAAATTGTTACCTTAATTCAAGTAAGAGTTTCTCGTGTCGAAATTTATCTCCGCGAAGACGACGCGATTTTATTCTGATTTTTTGACGTGTCCAGGAAGACGAAAAATTTTTGCCTGACTTATTGAGCAAGTTGACAGATGAAGGTACTCCGGATTCGAAGCGAAGGGATTTGATACTCTTTCTAAAAGAGTACTGTAATTTTTCGCAAACGCTGCAACCTCAAGGGAAAGAGTCCTTTTACAAGGTATGATTCCCGAGTCGAAGATGATGGAAACGTAGCGCAACGGTGGCTTTTATCGGTTTGGTGGTACAATGTGGAATTTTCGTTGTATCGTTTATATCTCCGGTAGAATTTTTCGATTGAAGCGCGTTCATGAGATTCGGAGCAACTTGAGGAAGTCGTTGGGAATTCAACGATGAATATTTCACGTGTTTATAATTTTCTCTACCTTTTAAATTTGTCGTAATTTGGTTTAAAATTTGAGAAAAAAATTTTTCACGAGATATTCGGGAACTTTGGTTTTGAAAATTTTTCTATCAAGTTGCCCCAAGCTTCGTAAAGACGCCCAAATTGAAAAATGTTGTTCGTCATATCAACATGAAATTGCGGCGAAATTTGAAATAATTTTCACCAAATATTACGAAAAAATATTCCTCGTGTGATTTCCAGCTATTTTCATTTCAACAGTTTTTGTCCCTCAAGTCACTCCTATAGTCGGAAAAACGTGCCCCAACCGAGGAATGATCTGAATATGGCGAAATTCGACGAATTATGCAAAATACCGTTACCACGGAAAATATTCTTCGTCTAATTTTCGACATTTTTTGTCTGGGAAAATTATCCTCACAATTCGCCCGAAATCTCGCAAAAACATCCCAACCGTAGCATGCTCAAGAAATTTTTCGATACAAAAAACATTCCTGACTCAATTGGCAACAATCTCCGTTTCGAAAATTTTTCTCCAAAATGAACCAACCCCCTCCCCACTCTCCACAGAATACTCAAAATGTATTGAAATTTGACGAGATATGAGAAACATCTTTGTTACGAAGAATATTCCCGATTTAATTTGCAGCAATTTTCGTTTCGAAAATTTTTCTCTAAAGTTACATCAACCCTTCTCCCTTCCCCCGCCCACCTTAGAACACTCAAAATATAGCGAAATTTGATCAGATGCAAAAAACATTTTCATAACAAAAAACATTTCTGATACAATTTGCAACAATCTTACTTTTGAAAATTTTCCTCCAAAATTACATCAACCCCCCCTTCTCTTCCTCTCACCACTCCTTCCAGAACTCTCAAATTAGAACGGAATTTGACGAGATACGAAAAATATCTTCATAATGAAAAATATTTTTTATTTAATTTGCAGCAATTTTCGTTTCGAAAATTTGTCTCTAAAATTACATCAACCCCCCACCCTCTTCCTCTCCCCACTCTCTTCAGAACTTTCACAGTACCCCGAAATTTGACGAGATACGAAAAATATCTTCATAATGAAAAATATTCCTGATTTAATTTGCAACAATTTTCGTTTCGAAAATTTTCCTCTAAAATTACATCAACCTCCCCTCCCTCTCCCCCACTCAACCCTAGAATACCTGAAGTGTAATGAAATTTGACGAGATAAGAAGAGTAGCTTTGTCACGATAAATATTCCTGATTTAATACGCAACAATTTTCTTTTTCAAAAATTTTCTCTAAAATTACCTCAACCTTTCCCCTCTCCCTCCCCCCCGCTCATAACAAAACACTCGAAATATAACGAAATGTGACGAGATATGAATAACATCTTCATAATGAAAAATATTCTTGGTTTAATTTCCAATAATTTTCTTTCCAAAAATGTTTCTCTAAAATTACATCAATCTACGCTCCCTTTTTCCCACATCCCCTTCCCGTTCCCCTTCCCCAGAATAATCAAATGATAATGAAGTTTGACGACATACGAAAAATATCTTTATTACAAAAAATAATCCTAATTTAATTTGCAACAATTTTTGTCTAAAAAATTTTCCTCTAAAATTACGTCAACCTCCCTTCCCTCTCCCTCCGCTCTCCTCAAAATACTTGAAGTGTTATGAAATTTGACGAGATAAGAAAAGCAACTTTGTCGTGATAGATTTAATACGCAAAAATTTTCTTTTTGAACACTTTTCTCTGTAATTACATTAAGCCTTCCCCCTCCCTCCCTCCTACCACCGCTTTTCTCAGAACGCTCAAAATATAACGAAATTTGACGAGATACGAAGAACATCTTTATTGCGAAAAATATTCCCGATTTAATTTGCAACAGTTTTAGTTTCGAATATTTTTCTCTGAACTTACATCCTCCCCACCCCCTCTTCCTCCCTCGCTCTCCTCAGAATACTTGAAATATAGCGAAATTTGCCGGAGATACGAAAAACATCTTCGTAATGAAAAATATGCCTGATTTAATTCCCGCGGTAATTTTCGTTTCGAAAATTTTTCTTTCTCGAGTTTCGATTCGTTTTACCAGCAAATCGACGAAATCGATGAAAGTCGCCATCTTGGATATATCCCTATGGCGAGAATATTAATCGGTGAACTTTTCGGATGCGATTTTTTCGCAGACATTATCATCGTTGGGTATTCTATCGGCACTGGAGATTACCATGTCTTGCGACGATCCGGTTACTAAAAACGCTTCGTTCGACGTGCTAACATACATCGTGGAATTTTCTCCGTCCGTGGTGCGCGAGTACACGTTGTCGCAGGTGGGAAACACGGACGATCATGACTCCATGTTGATAAACGTCATCATCGAACAATTAATTTGCGACACGGATCCGGAATTGGCGCGCGCCGTGCAGCTATTATCCAACCTTAGATTATTAATCGATCCGGAGAACATGCTGCATATAATTAATAAAACCGAAAAGACGGAATTTTTGACGTATTTTTACAAACATAGTATACAACTTTTAATAGGTGAGTTGGTAAATGAGGAAAGGTATGGATGAATGTAAACATTGACGGTGTATTTTGTTCCATTCGCAGCTCCGTTATTGGCCAATACGTTATTTGATTTCCCTATACGTGATGATTACCAAACCGTTCAATTGTTGGCGTTGATATTAGAACTATTGACGTTTTGCGTCGAACACCATACGTATCAAATTAAAAACGTCATTTTAACGAAAGATCTACTCAGACGTGTGTTGATATTGATGAACTCCAAACATAAGTTCCTAGTTTTGTGTAAGTTTTCGCGCCGCCGACCATTACGTGCGATTTTCGGAGCGAATTATTGATTCGATTTTGTAAATCCGCAGACGCTTTGAAATTCATGAGGAAGATTATCGGATTGAAAGACGAAACGTACTATCGATACATCATCAAAGGCGAATTATTCAAGCCGGTTGTCGACGCGTTTCTCAATAACAACGGGCGTTATAATTTACTCGACTCCGCCATTTTGGAGATGTTCGAATTCATCAAAGTGGTTAGTACGATAGTCGGTGGAATTGTATTTTTCCCCCCTTCCCCGTTAAACGACGGTTTTTTCGCAGGAGGATATCAAAGTGTTGTATACGCACATCATCGAGACGTACGGCAAACGATTGGAATCGGTGGATTATGTGCAGACGTTCAAAGTGCTCAAAGTGAAATGCAATCAGCACGTGGAAAGGATAAAGGATCGCGAAAAGAATAACACGAGTTTGGATAGGTGAGCGAAGCGAGGGTCTGGTAGATACGGTGAATCGGCCTTCTACCTCCATCGAGACGAGAAAGAATTTTAGAAAATGCCTCTAGCTTCGGATCGCCTCCGAGCGACGCGAACTCCGCTGATGCGCCGTGTAAATGCCTCTTTTAGCGATTTTCAACCGAACGAGGTGGAATTTTATAATGTTATTTGTCTCGAATTTTTTCCATCTCTTTTGACCCCTTTTTAAAATAGGCTTAAAGTTTTCTATCTAGTCCCCTCTCCCAGAAAAAAAGAAATTGGCCGGTGAAAGAAGATATTATGTTGGATGTAATACGCATCTAT
>QBDW01000553.1:0-26905 GCA_003261595.1 Maconellicoccus hirsutus | reverse complement strand
TCACTAAATTCTCTACAAAACGAGTAGAAAAAAAAACAAAAGTTCTACCATTTTTTGAGCAGAAATTCAGCAAAATTGGAAGATTTTGATGACTTTTTGAGCCAATTACTTATCTAGCAGTTTTTTGTTTCTAACTCTGCGAAAACTGATTTTATGAAAAAAGTGACCAATTTCAAACTCAAACCTCACTAAATTCTCTACAAAATGAGTAAAAAAAACAACAGTTCTACCATTTTTTTGAGCAGAAATTCAGCAAAATTAGAAGATCTTGATGATTTTTTGAGCTAATTACTCATCTAGCAGTTTTTTTGTTTCTAACTTTGTGAAAACTGATTTTATCTAAAAATTGCCCAAATCAAACTCAAAGCTCACTAAATTCTCTGCAAAATCAGTAGCAGAAAACAAACACAATTCTACCATTTTATGAGCTTGTAGTGTTTTGATTGGCTAAAATTACGATTATACACGCGTTCACATTGGCTGAAAATTTTGATGTACAACATTACCAAAAAGCTTTTCAATCTTATTCTGTGAAAACTGATTCCACGAAAAATTTGGTCCATTTACAACTCCTACGAAATGACTAAAAATACTTCAATCCATTTCACTACTTACTTATCAGTAGGACCATCCGGCCTAACATGCGTAACCACCAAAGGCCTGCTAAGTTGAGGATTCTGATGCACCCCTCCTTGAAGCGTAAGTCCAAGATTACCTTCATCGTCGCGTTCAATAAAAACGTCGATTTTCTTGACAATAACATAAACCGTTTCTTCGTTACTACCTTGACGTCGAGAGTGAAATGCAAATTAATCCATCCTCAATACTGAAAATCTACCTCCTTACCATATTTATCATTAACTGGAAGAAAAACGTCGGAATGTGGAGAATATCCTTGTGCAGGCTTAACGCGTACATTGTCAGCATTACATTTGGATTTCTGCTTCGCGCAGCCTTTCGCCAGACTACCTATAACAAAGTATATTTCCGGATCAGGTGAAATGCGTCTAAAGGTGAGACGTCGCCGGGCACATGTGCGTCTAATGATTCATTTTTGGCATGATTACCTTTTATTTGGGAAATTTTGAAACGAGTCCAACATAAACGGTATATATTGTCATAGTATCTCTTACTCAGTCGCCATCTCGCCTACTACCTCGAACTCCATCATATGTCAACGCTTCTTTTATATTGGAAACTATATATCTTGTCGATGAGTACTTCATATAGCGTTTTTCAATATAATACCCATGCCTCAGCCTCCGACGTGCGAAAAACCATCTATAATTTTGAATTGCCGCCAAATATCGTATACTTTGTGACACCGCGCCATCCTTTAATTTATGTACTCTTTCATCAAACTTATTTTTAATTTAAATACACCTCGCGAGCGTTCCCGTTGCCTCGACCGCACTCCGTGGACCATTTTTTCAATGAAATACACCCATATCCCAACCCTTCCAGCCCTACGTCGCGCTTTGAAATTCGTCTACACTAAAAGCCGACGAAATTCCCCGAGTTACGGGCCGTTTAACAACTTAAAAGGATCCAGGCGCCTGTTACTCGATATGATTGATCATTCCGAGGTAATTTTTAACACCAATGCTTCGTAAGTTCACCTTCTCGTCGAGTTGTTTTCATAGCAGATGATACATTAAGACACCGAATGGAAATTCGGCGAGCTTCTATCGTGATTTTTATCTTTTGGCATCGTCAATACGCGAATACGCGCGAGAAATAATTACAAAGTATACGAAGATGTTTACGTCACATCCTCGCGGCGGATTCCCTCATTCGCAGCATCCGACGACCAAAACGACACATGCGAAGTTTCACCATACACGATGACCAAGCTGAAATCTCAACGATGACGCGTCCTAATACGTGCCCCAATTTAAACTCGATACCACCAACGAAGTCGTAAGTGATCGTAGGCGGGGCGAGGGGCATAAGTATATCAATGCCGCCGCTTTTTAAGTTTCCGATCAAATTTCACTAAGCAACGGGGCCAAAAAAAAAATTGCCCGAAATAAAAATTGGTTAATATTGAGGAAGAGTCCTTTGCATCTCCACTGCTACATTAAGGGCTCCAATTACACTGGAAATTTGTTCGGGGGGAGGGGGTACCCCCTAAAGATGAGGGTTTTCCGCGATATATCGAAAAATTGAAAAAATACGGAAAAAAATTTACATTCAAAAACGTGCCCCTCTCAATTCCCTAAAACCATTGTTTCAACGTTCTTCACCTCAGATCAACCTCTGGACAATGAAGGGGGGAGGGGGCGTCGTACAAAGCCTTCAAACGAGATGATTTCATCACCAATGAAATCTAGTGACACACCAAATAAAAATTTACCATTCTTTCACTTAAAAAACGTTTAAATGAAAAAAAAAATTAAAAAATATGAAAAGTGACCTTTAGTAGTTGAAAAATGTCGCTTCCACCAAATTGAAAATATAATGATCAATTTTCGACCTGAAAATTTCCTTTTCTATACACGCTCCTTTCGATCTCCCCCCCCCCACTCAAAGAAATGACAAGGACAGTTTCATAAACACTCGCAAAGTGAGCTAATGAGTTGAGGAGGTAAGAGGAAATTAATAACTTGAACCAAGAAGAACTCTTTACTCCCTCCTCTCCTCCCCACCTCAATTTGCAAAATTGGCCAAAAAGTAATCGATTTGAGGTCGCTTCCCAATATACCTCCTCCACTTTCACCTCCCCCCCCACAAAAAAAATTAAACCAAAAAATGAATTAAAAGTGGGAGTAAAAAGTGTAAAAAAATTTAGAGATCCGTGGTAAAAAAATGTAAAAGAAAATGAATTAAAATACTGAAAAAATGTTTTAAAAAATTTATGACTTTTAAATTTGAAAAAATGGAAAAAAATCACAAAAGCAAAAAAAATTGATGAAAAAATTGGAAAAAAATACTGAAAGAACCATATTAATTGCGAAAAATAGAAAAATGTTGCAAAAAGTAATCAAAAAAATGTAGTGCATTAAAAAAATGCAAAATAATAAAAAAATTACCAAAGAATTGAAGAAAAAAAACTAAAAAAAAGTAGAAAAAATTCGTAAAAAATAACAGAAAAATGTGAAAAAACCCCAAAAAAATTCAAAAAATATTCACCAGGAATCAAGAATAAAACAAAGCGCAGAAAAATCATTAAAAATCCAAAAGGTCTTGCAAAAAATTGATCAAAATAAGTTGTAAAAACGCACTAAAAAATTGAAAAAAAAATACGTAGGAAAAGTTAAGTAGAAAAAATCGGCAGAACGTTGAAAAATACGCAAAACTTTTAAAACTGTGAAATCGTCCAGAAAAAATGTAAAAATCGTAAGAAAAAATGACCAAAAAAAAGAAACAATTGAAAATTAAGAAAAATCAACTCCCTCCCTCTCCCAGAAAAACCTCCACAAGCTTCAGTTGCTGTACATGGCAAAAATTTAAATAAAAAAAATGAATAAATACTAAAAAAAAAAAGAAACAATCAGTAAAAAATTGATAAAAATTTCAAAAAAATTAAAAAACTGATAAATAATATTTCAAAATTGAAAAAATAAATTACAAATTAAAGTTGCTCGTCACAAAAAGCAGAAAAAACCCTCAACTCTATGAGAAGCATTAATTTTCGAGATATCTTTACCTCCCCTCGCCTCCCGTTCGAACAACGCGGGAATCCAACCAACACACCCACAAATACGTCTTAATCATACGCAATACTTAATCCAAGGGTATCAACTAACCGAAGGATTTCACAAGAACACACTCATATCACTTCGTTTTCCCTTTTTTCGCAATAATAAATCTCACTTCTATGAACTTTTCCAACCACTCGGAAAATTTTCGTTTTCCCAAAAAAAAACGCACGTTTAATCACGAGAGACATAAACAAAATCCAGACAGGGGTTATTATCACTTCTACGATACACAAAAAGATATAAAATCGCTTAAAATAAATCCTCCTTTGGATACGCTTTCGCTCGTTAAAAATCAAATTCCAGGTTTAGTTTCTTTTTGAAAACAAATGATAAATGTCCCCTTTTATATCCTTTTCTACACCCTAATTCCTCCGTTTGTACTCGCTTCCTTCGAATTAATACCTCATTAAAGTAAAAATTCCGACTCGAATTTCGTACGATTTAATTTTCCATTCCGTTCCATTGAGTTTGCAAAGCTGGAAACTTGCTCGTTCGGCGTTTCGATACCTTGGGCCATTAAAATCTCCAAATTCTCGAGTACGCACCGGCACCATACATCACGCGTTAACAATGGCAAAACGAGCAGACTACCCTTAACTTGGTACGTTTTCGCACTCGAATTACACACATCGCTGACACTCGTATACCATATCTTACAACGTATTCGCAAATTCCATCCCTTCTTCGTTGCCGGTACACCTTATAAAAGAAGGACAAAAAAACACTTACATTTATTAAAGGGTTGTTGGCATTTGAACGAAGGCGCGCAACTAACATCGGTTTCGTCGTCTTCGCATCGACTCTCCAAATTCCCATTCGGCATTTCTCTACTTCGCGGACGACCTTTCAACGTGGAAAACTTCAACGACGAGAACATACTTCGAGCATCCTAAAACCAAAACATTTCATCGGTCACGTCACCATTCGCGCAAACCATGATTAACGCGTTTATTATCGATATCGACGTCGCGACGCACACAACGGCACAATTACGCCAACAAACGGCTTCCACTCGAGGTGCTATGTACACAATCGTAGAAAAAAGATGAGTTTCGGCCGAACGAAGATATGATTCTGGAGCCCGGCCAACACCATCATCTCGACTGGTGTTTTTAAAAACGACGATATGCGAGTGCTTCACTCTACCATCGTAACCAAAATAAAACACATAAAGATGTCACTTCGTAAGTTTCGCTTCGAAAAGTACACACCGCGACGAACGCTTTTATAATTTCTTTCGGCTAATTGAAGCTAGCGTGAAAATTCGCCTCTTGCGCAGGTTTCGCTAAGTAATCGTAATTTGAGGGGGAAAAAAAACACCGAAGTAGTACGACGTCCGTAGCCGAATTTTCGATCCGGCACTTTCTCGAAATACCGAAAATCCCTCATTTGAGTACCCCTCGATACGAACGTACCCCCATATTAAAATTATTGCCCCCCGAAAAGGCACATCTGGCTTGTCAATACTTTCGACTATGAAATTTTCAATCATTTACCTCAGTTGCGGGCCCTCCAGAAGTGATATAGGCTTATTTCCAATATTTAGACCCTCAGGAGAGCCTATTCAAAAAATCAACACCCCTGAATTTCAGCTAAAATTTTTTTCAACCTCGATAATTCCAATCCTCCGTTAAAATAACACGAAAGCCCGAATTTCATCAAAATTGTAAAGTACAATTCCACAAAAGTCCATACACTCACATACATTATGTATTTGACACGTCCAAAAATCTAATAATTTTTCAACGGTGGAGAAAGGGGAGATACCAACCCCCAAAAAAGTTTAATATCCACCCCTAAAGTGAAATTTTGATTGAGCACAATAGCCGATTTTTTTCTGCTGCACGAGGGGAAAATCCGGCTAAAAAGCCCAGAACCAGAAGCACTTCTGGAGTTTGTTTATGGTCCGACGAACGAGGCAAATAATCGTAAATTTCACTCGACGTACGAGGAATTCGTTCGCATTATAAAATTACGCAATCGTCGAGCTCTTCCGATAAGAACATCGATTCGTGCGAAAATCGTGTCGCGAGCGTATTAATCACTTAATCAACCCGCAGCAGGATTCATTTCGCACGAAAAAAAATCACTTCAGAGGACGTCACGAAGAAAAAGATAATTTCGAGGGGCCGGAGAGTCGAGGTCATGACGCTCATTATATCTCCCATTCAGCCCTTCATCCCGTTCTTTCACCCTATCGCTATTTTCTCTGGCATTTCTCTTTTTATTTCTCAGGGGCAGGGGAAATTTCGGAAAAAAGGCGAAGCACACTATTGCGGAGCAATTAAAACGCGAGAAACCCATCGCTGAAACCATCTGCAAAGTACCCATTCTCGCGGTGAAATTTCACCGACATTTTAAAAAGGGCGCGGCGTTTACTTTTCGCTTAATTTATTCGACGTTTCAGCGTCGTATTTTTAGTCGAATTTCAGTCCGGCTTCGCGAGCGCCAATTCGAGCGTATAATTCACCGTATACGAAAGCGAAGACGAACGATTTCGCCCGTATTACGAGCTTATTTATTACGACGACGATTACGAGGTGCCAACGTCGCGTTTAATTGGTTTTACGTCGCGTCGTTTCGCGCTTTTTTCTTCCACGACGCTGGCCAGACGAGGGAGGGAGTCGTTGCTTCGCGTTTTGTTTTTTGTAGTTGAAACGAAATTTTTTCTTTTAATCGGAGCTTCGGTAGAAACGCCGCCGCGTAAGCGTAAAATTTAATGAAATTCAGTACTGTGGCAACACTGATCAGGTAGTGGGACAGATTGGTAAACATGCAAAAAATCAGATCCCTCAATGCACGTGTCACATTCAAAAAACACGTGGCATGACACGTGTCGCATCCAAGAAAACACGCGTCAGTGAAAAAATAACAAGTTTGCGCGAAAGATACACCTACAACATCGACGTCATGACACGTGTATGAAAAACGATGGGACACATGCAACCGGTACTCGTTTTACAGTCACTGACACGTGTTACAGGCAGTCAAATTACGCTGCGTTCAGTATGCGTTTCATGTGACACGTAGTTCTGATGCTTAAAAACGTATAGATATCACATCTTGAAGATTAAACATTACGACACGTGTCAAAAATACACGAATACACGTGACGATACTACACGTGTAATTGGTAACGTTGATCGACGGACTTACAACTTTTTCAAAGTATCTGACACGTGTTTCAACAAGTTGGACCAAGCTACATATAGCGTGTGTTACACGTGACTCCTTGACACGTGGTTTCATAAAGCTAAAGATTCAGTACTAGTAATCAGGATTTATGGGTAATTTACCACTACCGAAGCGTGTTTAAATCACCAAAATTGCGTGATATTCGACACGTGTTTTTTGATTTAAAACAGTAAATTATGTAACGTTCGACACGTGTCTTGAACATCTCATCGTGCAGTTTCACTAAACGTGTTACACTTTTTTTTTCAACACGTGTCAGCATTGTGGTAAATGTTTCAAACACGTCATGCATTTTGAACAATTGACACGTGTCCAAGTTACCATGACATATTGCACGACTGACACGTGTTTGCTCAGTCACACTATTTTTTCTCCACACTTATAAAATCTTATACACGTGTCGTCCTCGTAATACAAGATAAACTTCTCTAAATATTTTTTACACTGTTGACACGTGTCTCAAAATGTCCGTCACGTGATTTGAATAAGCCTCTATGAATCATATAATTCGACTGTAACTTGTCCAGTGATTGACACGTGTCTAAATTCTACAAAAATTCTTTACAACGACACGTGTTAAAAACTTCTGACACGTTTTGATCGCATAATGTTGACACGTGTGTAGATTACTTCACAAATCTTAGTAATTTTTTGCACGTTGCATACAGCTTGGACACGTGTCATACGTTGTGAATAAAGTACTCGACACGTGTTCGAATTGCGTGACACAAATTATATGATATTGAACACGTAATATGTGGTTTTTGAACACGTGTCATATAATTATCTTAAATTCTTCGACACGTTTGTACAAAAAACGACACCTACGACACGTGTTCACGCTTTTTACTTCAAATTCACGCAATCACGTGCTTAAGTAATTTACTGGTATATTTTCGATGCAAAAACACTTCTACTTTTCAAACACAATACCATGACCAGAACTCGTAAAACTTGCCAAAAATACGATTCGCGCTCCAATTTAATTAATCGAAAATCGCCTCAATTCTAGCGTAAAATAATGCACGTTAATGCATCGTGCATCTGCACCGTGCTTTCATCCGCAGTCAACACATACCCCTCTCTGACCCTGTGATCCTACATCATTCAAATACTCTTACCTATATTACTGAATCATATCGTCGAAATACTCCACACAAAACGACTCATCAAACGAACCTCCGTTTACGACACTACTACACATATAGCGAAAAAAAAACACGTAAAATTCACGAAAATTATCTAAAAATACGCCATAATCCTCCATCCGGTTGGTTTAGCGTAATTTAAAAATATATTCACAGGCAGAAAGAGAGAGTAAACGCGTGCTCGGAAGCGACCGCATGACAAATGATAAAACATAAAGACACCACTAATTGGAGACAAGCCGGAAAGAGAGAAAAAACACCTTCGGTACGTCTCGGCGCTTAAGCTCGTCTCCGAGGGAAGGGTACACGAGACGTTATTTATAAAATTCTCTCCATCATTCGGCGTCTAACGCATATAGCGAAGATACTCCCACAATTTAACACCCATCTTTTGTCTCACTCGCGAAGCTGCGACGTTTTGTATCCAGGAAACGAACTATTTTGGTAATGGACACTCTCGCTCGTAACTCGTAACCAATTAAAATTAATAAAAATATTCTTTTTTAATTGAACCGTCCCGGAGTTGATTACGCGTACTCGATGTAAATATTTTCCCTTCGACGGAAAAAAAGTTAATGACCGAATCGATTTATCGTTTGGATTTGAAATTCCGAAAAACACATCCCGATATATTACCAAGATAGCAAATGTCACCGTATCTAAAACCCATCGACCATTATTTCACAAACCACCATTAACCTTATCGCAATCGCCGATCGAAAAATCCCTCTGACACGCTCGCAACCCCCAACGAAATTCGGATTCATTAGCACGATGAACGTATTCCAAAACAGACTCGATACGTCGAAGAAATCGCAAAACCTCACGAAATTCGAATTACTCAAGACCAGTTGGAAACACCAAGCTAAGGAGTTCTTCCACAACAGTAATCTCCACGGTGTACATTATATCGCCGAAAAAGACCGACCTTTTCACGAAAAGTACGTACGGAAATCAATGTCAAAAAAGCTTCGACGAATTTTTCACGCGTTTTGTTCAACAGGTTTATATGGTTCAGCTTCATCGTCATCGGATTACTCGTCACGTTGGTGATTATATCGTCGTTATGGGAGAAATTCCAAACTAGTCCGACTATCACTGGGTTAGATACGGATTTCCATAAATGGGATATACCATTTCCAGCCATTACTATTTGCCCGCAGGATCCAGCCAATCGCGAACTGGTAGATGGTTACATATTTGAGTAAGTATTTGTTTCAAGTCGCAGAGTGAGTCTCATAGAACGTGGCTTTAGCAAAAATATTCATTTTAGCGAATTGGTCACAGGGGGAGGGGGGTCTTTACTTGAATAACGTGTATTTTTTTCAGATTTTCTTCTATCATTTTAACCCCCCCCCCGTCAAAACACGTTTTAAAATTTTCAAGAGGCTCCACCCCCCTCTTCCCTCAAAAAAGTAATTAACAACAAGCCAAAAATCCGAATTTTTCGAGCTCTAGCACCAACTGAAAACCCCTAAACACCACTTTGAAGCGCCGTCTTTAGGACTTAAATGGCACAATTTTTTTCTCGCTGTAATATTTTTCAACGTGTTTAAAATATTAATAATAAGAAAAAACTTCATATAGAATGTACCAAAAAAATGCATAGTTTTCGCGTAAAAAAATATTGAAAAATGGCCGGCATACGCCCGTCAACTTGATACCTGCCGCCAAGTACTAGTGGAAGATGTACGTTACGGCGTCACGACCGCGTTAGCTCGAAAAAACAGGCGTTCATAGCGGAAAGCTGTAGTGACGCATAAGCGAACATCTTCCACTAGTACGCGGTGGCAGGTATCAAGTTGACGGGCGTACGCCGGCGACTTTTCAATATTTTTTTAAACGAGAACTATACATTTTTTTGGTACATTCCATAAGAAGTTTTTTTTTTTATTAATATTTTAAACACGTTAAAAAATATTTTAGAGAAAAAAAATTTTATTTTTATGATTTTTGCGCGATTTTTCATTCACAAATTGCTGTAGAATGTAGTGTTGGCAAAATCGATCATTTTCATTAATCGATTATCGAGAAGTGTAATGGTCGGTTACCTTTGATTAATTGACAATATTCAAATTATTGACCAATAGTATCACATCAGAAGTAAAAACGATTGAAAAATAGCTCAAATGGGGAGAGGGGGATCGGCGTCAAGTTTATCCTTGAGAAACTTATTTTCCAAAAAATGTTACTGCTCGAGTGCGACTTTCGTTCGCCACCACCAAAGTTACGATTGGAGAGGAAAAGGGGGTATTTTATTTGAAACATGCGCAAGAATCTCCTTCAAATGCTCTTCACTCTAACACACAGTATATTGCATTTTTGCAGGCGTTGGGGTAATTTATCGGAAGACCGATATGAATTCTATCAAACCTACATAACCAGGATTGCCAACCTTTCGTATGAGACTTTAGATACAATGGCAAAATACTCAGGAGAAGAGGATCTTTATAAAGATGACTTGAAACATATATTAACCAGCGTAAGTTCCACTTACTCCTGCAATTCAATTCCTCTCCTCTGCCTTCCTCTTCGCCTCTATGACTCATCCCGATCCACAAACCTCCACATTCACACTCCAACATCTCTACCTCCTGCTCGCTACCCTCACCTAAAATGCTATTACTCTTCAGGTAGTCTACCGCTGCGAAGATCTCATCCGAGACTGCGAATGGAAAGCGGACTCTTACGACTGCTGCGAGATATTCTCGCCAGTACTAACGGATCACGGCTTCTGCTACACGTTCAACTCCAAACACTACGAACACGATTTCCCATCGTGAGTATGCAAATGAAATCCGCCTACTGAATTTTCTCCTCGCTCTTATCTCACCAAATGTCAGGTTGAACACAACGCAGGGGCGAAAATTCGCCGTAAAATACATATACGAAACGGATAACGACTTATCGCTCAGATTCGACGTTGAAAACGTCAAACAGAATCCTGTCTCGGTACATTTCGCGTCATTGTTGCCACCACGCCTTTTCCGTGTCATTTGCGTTTTTTTTCCTTCAAGGTATTCATACACAACTACGCGGAAAAAATCGTCTCCGATTTATCTCCTCATCACATTTGGACGAAACGCGTTGGTAAAATTATGTTCAGCCCGAAAGAGACATATACAACAGAAGAAGCGAGACAGCTAAGTATACGACAAAGACATTGCGTATTCCCGGATGAAATTAAATTGATCACAGATGATATCTACACCTTTGGCGCTTGTATGATGCAATGTCGTATGAACATGGCCAAAGAGAGATGCGGTTGTATACCATTTTTTTACCCCAACATAAGTAAATATCCGATAACTTCCAAGAAGTTGGCGTATTTCTCGATTTTTCATCATTTAATTGACCAATCCAACTTAATTTCAGCTGGATATCAATACTGTAATCTAGAAGGTCTCGTTTGTTTAATACGATACAGAGGTAAGTAACCAAAAAGAAGCTATGATAAGAAAGAGTTCCTAAAATTACCTAAAAATTTACATATATTCCATATAGAACAACTCGAGAAGGCCTTCGATTGTCCTTGCGAGCTCAGCTGCATGTATACGGTTTATGAAATTGAGAAACTGGAGGATGCCAAGTAAGCAAATTATTTTTGACGACGCCCCTCCACTTTTCCTAACGTAAAAACAAACAATTTCAATTATTCTTACACTGCGTTTCTAGTTGGGGACTTCCCCCACTAGATGGGGCGCCAGCTGCTTTTCAATTTAAATTCCACCTCTCGAGGGTTTTTCGACTGAATGGCATGAAATTCGGTATGTGAAGTTGGGGAGGGTACATCCAGAAGGTGGTTGGGTCAAATTTGCTTAAAAGCGATTTTTTCGATATTTTTGATTTTTTTCGAAAATTGAAGCCCCAAAATCGTATCGAAGAACGCCCCAGAACTAATTTTGAGTTATTTGAAAAAAACTTGTATTTTAACCATTGAATACGTTGGTATTGCGGTAATTCAGCGCCTGTAATTATTGGCTTTTCCGAACACGTTTTTGCAACCCCCCTCCCCCCATTATGGGGCTACTGGAAAAATACTCATTCTGTAACCATCTACGGGCGTATAGCAAGGTATGTTCAAAATTTGACGAAATTTGTTTCGCTCCTTCTGGCGCGATGACGTCACAAAGAAAACGGCTACCGTTTTATAATATAAATTATTCGAAACAGATTCCGAAATTTCGTTGAATTTCACCGAAAATCTATAAAAATAAACGTTTCTAAATATTTCAAAAAAATCTAAAAATTCAAAAATACCAAGATTTTACAGATAGGAAAATATCAAAAATGCAGCTAACGGTTCCGAAAAAACAACAAACTATACAATAAATCGATCTGACACATACTCGCTTCATTCTCGCAAAAAATCTCACCCCTCCAAATATCACAGCCTCTCAACCACCAACACAACTCAGGGATTTTTTGCACGCAGGAAAAAAACCGACGACGAACCGCTCGAAGTAAGCTTCGTATCATGGCCGATGATACGATACAAACGAGACGTGCTTTTCGGCTGGGTCGATTTATTCGGTACGTATCCTCTCAGCTTTACCTTCTTCCACATACTCAAAAATCCACCTCGTTCCAGTGGCATTCGGCGGCATCGCCGGTCTCTTTCTCGGATTCAGCTTACTCAGCGCCGTCGAGACGATATATTACTTCACCTTACGCGCATTCTGCATGGTTTACCGCGAACAAGACGAACTACAGAGACTCCACCACGAATACGAGAACGCCGAAGAGCCTGAAATCAACTTAGACCTGAAGCCTTACTTCAGGCGTAACTCAACTCCCAAACACAAATCTACACCCGAAATCCCACCTCTACCTTACCTACCTTGAGCTTCGAATAAATACAAAGCTATAAAAAAAATTATATTTTGTTAACAAGAAAAATATAACAATATAAAATATTAAGTCTCGCATCACATCCACGTCTTTCACTCCTGTCTTTATTTTTATATTTATTAATAATACTCGTAGTTAGAAGAAAAAACACCTCGTTCGACTTCTCCTTCGTACTCTTACCTACCTCCGAAAAATACACCGAGTGTTCCAACACCCCTCGACACCTTGCTATAGCACTATACTTAAAATACACTTAAGCTAGATCACATTTATAATCCGCCACCAGGAATCCCAAAAATATATCCTCTTACTTTCTTCTGCGGCACTAACAATCCGTCGCGTTAGGATTCGTATAGCTAAACCCGTTGAATTGCGTTTGATCCATCGACTCCAAGATTTGCTTCTCAATCGGCGTCAATCTCGGTTTCTCTTTGGTGAACGTTCGATCGAAATAGTGGGTATCCAGAGGATGAAACTACGCAAACAAATCATATAACACCGAAATACACCTTGTATAACCATCATCGGCAACTAACCACTCTTGGTTTATAAGGAGGCTCTAAATCTTTACGTTCCAGTCGACTCCAGTCTAATCCTTTGAAAAAATCATGAGCCATGACGTCGTCGCCGCTGTTACATCCCAAGGATCCTAATCGTTTCACAGATTCTTTTTCCAGTAGCTACGAAAATATCGTTGATTACTATTTTCATCGCGAATTTGCTCGCATTGTTTACTCACCGAGACCAATATCGATTTAGCGTGAACAGAGAGATATCGAGGGTATTGAGGATGTTCGTTACAAATACTCCAGAATAATTGATCTTCGTCGCAACCGCTAAAAGGTGATTGTCCTATTAGCATTTCATACAAAAGAATTCCAAATGACCACCAGTCCACGCATTGGTTGTATTTTAGTCCTTTGATAATCTGCGAGAAGTAAAAAAAATAGGGAAATTAAATATCGAAGAAATTGGCAACATTGATTTCGATAAAATCCAATTTTTTTTTTCAGTACACACCGCCGATGAGTTTTGTTTTACAATCATTTTTCTCAATTTCAAAATTTTGCAAGTAGAGAATCAAGTACCAAAAAAATTGGCAGCACTGATTTTGATAAAATCGCAATATATTTTTAGCAAATACCACCGATGAATTTCGTTTTACAATATATTTTTTCAACCTAGTTACAAATGTAAAATTCTGCACGAAGAGAAATTGAATTCTAATACAATGGCAACACTGATTTTGATAAAATTTCCCATTTTTTTTTTAGTAAACACAGTCGATGAATTTTGTTTTACGTACAATCATTTTTTTCTCAATTTCTACTCACAAATTCAAAATTCTGCAAGTAGAAAAATCAGGTACGAAAAAAATTGGCAACACTGATTTTGATAAAATTGACAGATTTGTTTGGCAAATACCACCGATGAATTTCGTTTTACAATTTTTTTTTTCAGCCTAGTTACAAATGTAAAATTCCGCGCGAAGGAAAATTAAGTACTAATAAAATGGCAACACTGATTTTGATAAAATCATATTTCTTTAGTAAACAGTTTAACAAAACCGATGAATTTATTTTTAGAATAATTTTTTTTTAATTTCTAATTACAATTAATTTATAAAAAGCACAACGTTGGGAAATCGTTCGCGAACGATTCACCAAAAAAATCACACCAACCGTTCGCAAACGAGTTATAAACAGATTCAAGATCGTATAGAAAATCAACTCCAAAAATTCGTCAACGAAGCAAATTCAAACTTCGAACTTCGACGTATTTCACCTCATTTTCAAATAAAACCAGTGTTGCCACATCGTGCAAAACAATATCAACGAGCATTATTGGTCTTTTACGCCCCGATATGATCACACGTGCAATAATATCGCCATAAAATCGTAATGAAAATTGTCACCGTACTCGTCAAAGATAAAAACCCTCTTTTGACGCATTCTGCCGCATTTTCAAACACGGTCAGTGTTGCCACATAAAATTCTAAGCAAAATTCATCATTATTGGTCTTTCACACTAGAAATACTCCGCGCTAAATTCTTTACAAATTATCTCTGCAACGTTAATATCCAAAAATTTATCATCTCTGCCTCGTTTCCAACTACATTAGCGCCATCTATCGATACCTAACCCCTCCTCCACATTTTCCGCAACCTCTGAGACTTACCTCAGGTGCCATGTAATCTGGAGTACCACAAAATGTATCCGCTGTCTTATCCAAATATATCTGCAACTTGCACATACCAAAATCCGCGATTCTAATATGTCCATTGCAATCCAACAAAATATTATCCAACTTCAAATCCCTGAAAAAAATCAAAAATTCACCACACATTCAACCACTCCTCATGCGCCTGCTTACCTATACACGATACCCTTCTTATGCAAAAATCTCAACCCCGACACGATCTCAGCGGCGTAAAATCTCGCTCTGCCTTCGTCGAATCGTCCGGATTGCTGAATATGGAACATCAAATCGCCTCCGTTCAGGTACTCCATGACGAAAAACAAATGCGACTGCGAATCGAGAGAAAAAATGAGGTAAACCACGCGGAAACGAGGATACATCTTTCGACGTATCGCGTAAACTTTAACACCACCGGTAATAAATTCGCGGCACGGAAAAGCCATTTTACTCACTTGAGTTTGAAATGTACAAAACAAATGACACAGATACGGATGTTTGGTACTCAACGTTAAAACTTTACGTTCGATTAGGGTACATTCGACGTCGTCGTCTTCCAAAACTACGTCTTTTTTTAGACATTTCACCGCGTAGTAATATTCGGTTCCTTTGAGCTCGGCTAATAGTACCTGAAATCATGTATGAGAAAGGAAGACGGGATGTCATTAAAAATTGTACTACGACGTGATTCGTCGACTATACAAGGTGTCTCGGGATATATCTGTCATCCTTTTTTCGCCTCGTGCTACGATTAATGTTACAAAAGTGTAAGAAGTTTAGCACCATGCTGGATTTAAAGGAGGTAAAGGTGTGCTTGGATTCGACATTTCTTCAATGCCTTTTAACATCGTTAATATCGTCGAAAGGCGAAAATTGTATTGGAGCTTTTTTGTAGAGCTTAAAATATTCTATAAATTAGGTTATCATCGTATTCCCCCCAAGTCCAAAATTCAAGGAGCTATGATCATTTGATAATTTTAAAGGCTCTATTTCCTATTTCAATCAAAATCTATAATTAAAACAGCTATAATAAATTAATAACGAAAAATGACGTCATCGATTTTCCAAAAATTCTACGATATCAGCGCGACATTTTTTCCAAGTGAAAATTGACTGATGACGTCAACAACTTAAGTGACGTCCTTCTGATCTATGATGTCATTGATTTACAAGGGTCATTCTGAAGATGTTGCCATACATAATACATATTAACCCATTAATGAATTCAACCTTTGGTATCGTTTAATCACACCTATGACGTCATCGATCCTGACAATATAGACATAAAAATCCAATAAGGGAATTATGGACGAAAAAATTCACCAATAATTTCCAGATTTCCTTCTTCCTTGAAATCTATCACACATTTTCTTTAAGTTACTCACCATTAGTTCAAAAAATAAAGGATGACGTCACCAACTAACGTGCAATTGAAATAAAACCCACTAATGACGTCATTGAAATTTTTTTTAAAAATTAACATTAGTTTAAGCCTTAGAGATTATTAATAAATAATCCACTTCCGCCGGTCAACTGACAATGTCCCACAAAAAAACACCCTCCCCCCGACACACATATACGTCATATGTGTAAGTGATACACCTTTAAATTTTCATTAAATTCTTCATCATTCGAATTGAACATCAATTTGCGTTAAATAAATTCGCAACGAAGAGAAAATCAATACAATTCAGTGTGCAAGTTGTGCACCCAGAAAATCCGATCTTCAACTCATGAACTTTGAACATGCTGAGCTGATTAAAAATCTTATCAAATTTTTACATTATTCAGGTGAATCATCAATTCACATAAATAAACTTGCATCGATGACGTCATCCACTCAATATATCGCATCGGTTGTGCACGCAGTAAATCCCATCATCAGCTTATGAGCGCACCCAGAATGACTAAAAACCCTTAGAACTTCTACATTTTTCAAATGAATCATTGATTCACACTATTGGCATTAGTGATGTCATCGGTCTAATTTAGTATGCAAGTTGTGCACCCAAAAAACCTATTATGATCTTAAGCGCATCTACGCTGATTAAAAAAATCCACATAACTAGCGCATTACTCAAATGCATCATTGAATTGCATAAAATAAACTCGAATCGATGACGTCATCAACTACAAGTACATTTGGAATGTCAGTTGTGCACCCAGAAAATCCCCGTCTCCAGCTCATGAACATATCTACATTGACTAAAAATCTACGTAGCTTTTTCATCATTCAAATAAATCACTAATATGCATAAAATCTACATTGACTAAAAATCTACGTAGCTTTTTCATCATTCAAATAAATCACTAATATGCATAAAATAAACTCGCATCGATGACGTCATCGATCTTTTGCGTACAAGTTGTGCACCCAAAATTCCTATTTTTAAAGTTCACGCATCTCCTTCAACTTCGAGACGAAAATAACATTTTTATAGAACTTTTTAAGCTTTACAAACTCCCAACACCAAACCCTATCCATCACCAGCTCCGGACGACTACACAAAGACTATACCAACCTTTCCAAAGCTGCCTTTTCCGAGCACCTTGACGAAATTGAAATCATAAACCGTGTACTTCTTGAACCTCGGTATGGTCGATGCCGGCGCCACGACGCGTCCTTCGTACGAATGCACAATCTTATGCCGACACGAGTACGGCCTCCTCGGCGTATTATTACTATCTAAACTGATACTATCCAAATTCAAGTCTTGATTACTCGAGTTACGAGAAGGTGATACCGATGAGCTAGAGGAATCTGTAAGTAACACATATCATCAACGCTTTTAATGAACCCCACCTCATATCACGCCTTCGCAAAGTGCACTTTAAACTACACGAATCGAAGCGTAAATCGTCGCCCAAAATTCCACCGTTTAAATGAACCATCTCGCTACTACAAATCGTCCCTTATGCTTTGTTCCCTCGACCAAATACAATCCGTATCCACGCCTTGGTGAATTGCCGCTTAAAAAAATACCCCCTCCCCTCCACAATATACCTCCCAACTGGTGATTTTTTTCTATACGGTCATTTTCCTAAAGCTATAACCCGAGTCACGATGTAATTTATTATTTTTGGAAGACGTCCACTTTTCTTAAAACTATCTCAGGCTATATAAAGTTCCACCGTCTCGCAATTGTTTTAACAGGTTTACTACGTCTCTGACATGTTTACACGATTTATTATCGTACTTCCAGAGAAGACTTCAAACTTTACGAAGCAACGGATACCGGAGCAGACGCGACTATCGCAATTTTTTTCAAAGATACGCGATAAATATCGATCTCTCTCGCGCTTTCGCTTTCACCTGACCGAAGACTATCGTCATCGGTGTCCTACGCCTGATAAAATATCACTTTTTTGTCTCGTCGGACGCACGAATCGGGCACGAAAAGGTCAAATATGTATTTCTCGAATAAACCTTGAAAAAAGTCGTCGTCTAGATGAAGTCGACGACGATAAAAAAAACACGCGCTTTGGCAAAACGCGCGAAAAATCGTCTGTAATTTTTTTTCCCCCGTTCGATGCGCATCTTTTACCATTAAATTTATTATACGTCTAATATTTCGGATTCTTGGCGTTTCGTAGTTCGTGTATACTCCCCGCCCCCTTTTCCATTCCCTTCTACACAGTCTTTTATCTCTCGAACCCTTTTAGATTAAATTAAATCGAGGAATTTTCCCAACAAATATACGAGTTTGGTTAAAATTATTACTTTTGCATTTTTCCACCCCTCGTGGTAACACTGCGTTTTATTGAATCGTTCGCGAACGCTTCGACAGAACTGGAAATTTATTTCGTAGTTAAAAATTCAAAGAAATTGTCGCACAACGAGTTCCTACGTAAATGTGATTTACACGAACGATACATCGCAATCGTTCGCGAACGATTTCAACGAATCACACGATAAAACTAAACATGTCTTGACATCGCTAAACAATTTTCGACAAATAAGATGAAAATTTTACGAATAATAACGAAAAGAAAAGCGGTTATTTGAAAAAGATTCAAAACACTTCCACTGCGTGAATCGTTCGCGAAGAACGACATTGATGCACTTTTCAAAAAACGACCATAAATCACGGTCTCTTATTTTTTTAAATTAATTTTTATACAAAACTTAGAACGAAGAAAATTCTGGGTTTTTCCTGGTGGGAGGCAAGAACTCCAATTTTTTGTACAAGAGTGGCATAAAGAAAAACCAACTTTTTTCATTACTATCTCAAGTGGGGAAAGGGGAAAGCAACTGTTTTCCATGAAAAAAACGAATTTTTTAAATATAAAAACATAAAACAAAAAATGACCTAATTTTCAAAAAAAATTTTAATCCTTCAACATTTTTTTTTAAAAACTAAAAAAATTGTAAAATACGCATATGTCACGAGGAATGAAATTTCTCATAAATTGTCACAAAAATACTAAAAAATGTTCATGAATGATAAAAATGCTTAAAAATTAGTAAATTGAAAAAATGTACTTTCAGCACATTTCAAAAAAATTCGTTTTAGAAAAATTACAAAAAATATGTTAAATTTCTGGAAAAAAGTACACAAAACTAAAACAATTGTTAAAAAATCGTCGTTTCATAAAAAAATTGGAATAAAAAATTTTTTCATTTCTTTTCAAACTTTCTTGATTTTTATAAGCAAAGCTGATTAATTTTTAGTCAGAAAAAAGTTGTATCATTAAATTCACTACAATTGCAATAATTGAAATAATCTGGTTAAATTCACGATAAATCAACGATAAAAATGTTCAAAATATCGTAAAAAGCCTAAAAAAAACAACCAAAAATAACAAAAGGTTGATCAAAAATTGTTCTTTTTTAAATAACTGACTCATAAAAAGTCGATGAAGTTTTTTTCAAAAAATACACGAATTGGGACATTAATTAAAAATTTTAAGATGACACCGTGATAAATACTTATCAACATTAGAGAAATTATCAACAAATTTTGAGCCTTTATTGAATTTCTGAAAAACGTGACGCGACAAAATATGGTAAAAAAGTGGATCAGCAACCAAGTAACAACAAAAGTGACCATACACGGTGCCAAAATTACTTGGTAAGCAAGGGGGTGGGGTGAGGTGAGGGGAGCGTGAGGAAATTTCGGAGTTTTTTATTCGATAATATAATTTTTAGGAATTTTTTTCATACAATTTTCTATAGAATCATCAAAAACACCACAAAAAATTTTATTAGGGTCGCGTACGTGAAGGGGGGGGGGGATAAGTCTTTGGTCCAATACTGGACGATGGAATTTTCCGAATTTTTCATACATGGAAGCTAAGCAATATGTACTTCCAAATTTTCAGTCAATTTTCCGAATAAAAAAAATTCAATTTTTTCGATACAACGAAAATTCTCAACAAAAAATTTACAAAATCGTGAGCCACGCAATTGTATAATTTTTCCACAAAAAATTCAAAACTAATCGTCGTTTGTGCCTGTTTGTCTTTTTATCCACAACAGCGACATTTTATCGATTACAAATTTACATACCAACACGAATTAAATTTAGTCGTCACAACCATTTTCTTTCGTTTTATCGCGTAAAATTTCCATTAAAAAAATATTATACCTACGCGAAAAAATCCCATTCAAAATTCCCCCTCCTCGCTCCTCCAGCACCACTTCCAAACCCCTAAAACTAGTCTGGCGCTGCGAACTCGAGGGGGAAAAAAAATCGCACAGCTAATTAATATCGCTCGGGCGATAAATAATCTAAAAGTAGAAACGTAAACATCGTGCGTCCGTATATAAATAACATTTTAAAATGAACTTAACCCCGGCATTTGGCGTACGTGCTTCAGCGAATCGCATTATTTACAACCATAATAATCGCCTGGCCAAATAACGAAAAAAATTCATCAACGTATTCGCGCGTGAAAAATCGTCTCTGGAAAAGAAAATGGCGCTACATAATTTCCCCGAGACCGGAGGTTATTGTCGTACACGTGGGCAAAATCGCTCATCGTCGAATTAATTTAGCTAAGAAAAACACCGCAGAAAAATCCCCCTTTCCATGTATTCCTCGCTCTGATAAATATTTCTTATAAGAAAAAAAAGCGTTAAATGCGAACGTCCGTTTCACATTTGATTAGCGTCCAAAATATCAAAACACGTTACTTACATTACAACAGAAGCAAGTTAAAACTACACAATGTGTGAGCAGCGCAAAAAAACAATTCTCAAATTTCTATACATCGGTGCGAATTTTCGGCAAGCTGTAAGTTTCACAATATTGAAAACATTTAACGAGTAATAACATGAAAAAGCTCATCGACCACGTTTTATTCGCAAATGACATCGCGTATTTATAGCTAGTCGACCTTGAACTCTAAAAAACCTCCGAGCTTTTGGAAACATCTCAATACGAGAAATTTTATCGGTAAAAATTCCCTCCCCCACTTTACGGCACCAACTCCGCATAAAAGTAATAAACCCCAAGCTTCGTGTACGCTTTGAAGTACACGCGAAAATATTCCGCGTCTCGAACACGTTTATGATTTATTAACTCGAGGAGAAGAAAAAAATCACCGAGCTCGTCTCGTATACGCAAACCTCACACGACCCTCGTCCCAAATACAAAAAACTTTCCTAAATGAGCGCTTAATTATTACGCGAAACTTGCCGCAGAAACCGAGATTACTTTTTGCCCCGTCCCCCCCCCACGCCACCGCACACCGGACGTTTCCTCCGAACCGCGCTAGCTTTGATTTATTGATCATTATAGGCCCTAATTTTATTCTTTTTCGGTACTCCACCGTGTTGGTGGACTTGTGCCCCATTGAAAATTACATCTTCGTGAGGTGAATTCCGCACGCAGCTGCGGTATAACCAACCCCTTGTTTTGGGTTTCAGGTCGATGACCATGTGCATTGCGGTTAACTTGTTCGTGTACGTCATTGCGGAATATTTCTTTGAATAAGGGAGGCTGAGGCACTAAGCAGGATTGCTTGTTTATGCAACAAAACACCTTAGAAATTCCACATGCTCCTTTATACGCTTATACACCATCACATTGTATTTGGGGGTTTTGAAATCACGTTACCGCTTAAATACGCTGATTAGGCAAACATATCACCAGACTTGATTTATAGATCTTGATACGCGCTACGAATTAAGTTATGTGAAACTTTTTCGCTGCATCGATAACAAATCCGTTACGACATTTTGAAAGTTTAAAACCTCGTTAACTTTTTTCATACGCGATGTAGATAGAAATTACGTAGAACTTAATTTGCAGATTTCGACGAGCTCTATAAAAAAGGTTATGTGCAAATTTCACCCTAATGTGATATTTAACGTGATACAGATACCTCAGATACTTGAAAGTTTAAAAGGTAGCTCCTTTCACGTGTCAGGTAGGCAAATATTCAGCATTACTTTTTTACAGCCCTGAACCTGTACGATCAATCAAGTTACATACGAGTACATATTTCGTATATAAATCAAAAATTTTCAAGGAGCAATAGTTGTTTTGAAATAAGAAAGCGTGATAACACCTTACACGTGACAGATAGGCAAAAATCCAATATAACATTATACATAGCTCTTGATTCGTATAATCAATTAAATTCTGTACAAATTTCCTCTAAATCAAAAATTGAAGCAGTAG
This sequence comes from Maconellicoccus hirsutus, assembly GCA_003261595.1. Taxonomy (NCBI): domain Eukaryota; kingdom Metazoa; phylum Arthropoda; class Insecta; order Hemiptera; family Pseudococcidae; genus Maconellicoccus; species Maconellicoccus hirsutus. Next base: position 4,182 of record QBDW01000553.1, on the reverse strand, counting down.
AAGTGATTTTAAGATAGGGAAGCGTAATAGCCCCTTCCACGTGTCAGATAGGCAAAAATTCAAAATTATCTTCTTCGTAGCTTCTGATTTGTACAATAAACTAAATCCGTAAAAAAATCATTAAAATCAAAATTACAGTGTTTTAAAAGCTCAGGAAATTCCTTAATACATAAATTCAAGTAATTTCACAATATTTAAGAACTCATCGAAGCAAAGGTGGCAAAGAAAGAAAATTGCCATTTCTCAAATTTTCCTTCTTTAAATCGGCAACGATGCTACTACTTCCCGAAATTTTCGAAATATCAACGAAAAACTCTCCAAAATAGGATTGCTTCATTCTTAAAAATTGTAAAATTGTGAAAATTCAACGCCCAGTATAAAAAAATAAAAAAAAAAAAAAAAGAAAAAACAGATTTTCTCGTAAGGGGACGCAGTGCCCCCCAAAAAATTTCAAAAATATCGAAAAATTGCCATAAAAACTTTTAAAAAATGAAAGAATGTGAAAATAAATAAAAAAAATTACTTTTAGTAAAATTTATAAAAAAATTTATATTTTTTTAAATGATAAAATTATCCAAAAATTCTAAAATAGTGGGAGCGGAAGGACGTGTCATCCTTAAAAACTGTAAAATCGTGAGAATTCAAAAACATAGGTTTTTTGTGGGAGAGGGGGAGAGTAGTGCCCCCAAAGGAAATTTCAAAAATATCGAAATTTGCCATAAAAACTTTTAAAAAATGAAAGAATTTGAAAAGAAACAAAAAAATTACTTTTGGTAAACTTTGCAAAAAAATTTTTTAATACTCAAAATCATCCAAAAATTCTAAAATTACATTATCGATAGGATCAACAATTGGCCAGGTATTGGCAAAAAATCAATTCTGGAAGGAGCTAGAAATTCAAATTCAAAAATTCGTGAAAATAGAATAATAAAATTCAGTAGCTAAAAACTTGTTTTGAGGTTATTTTTAAACAATGAAAAAATTATTTTAGATAGATTTTTTTCTCAAAACAGAAGTAAGTGGAGGGTGGAGGGGGTATAAAAAATTAAGGACTTACATTTTTGAGACTTAGCGTCTTCACAAAAAAGAAATGACAGAAAGAGGCCTGCAAAAAATCAAGTCAAAAGTAACCCCCCCCCCCCACTCAGCAAGACGAGTTAATTTTTGAAATTATTTCCAGTACCCTCAATAAGTGGTTATTTTGAGGATCAGTGGCCGATTTATGGTAGAAATACCAAAGACGAAATTTCTTGGAAATTTAATGGAACCCATTTTCCATTCTGACATTTTCTCCATATTTTCACAATTTTTTTGCATTAACAGGTGTCAACGTAGTTTTTGTCATGGAAATATCCCTCTCAAGCAGATTTTGTGGGCCACTGATCATGTTTTGAGGAAAATTATGAATACAAAAATTGTTCAAAATTATACAAGGTTAATTTTTTTGTTTCGATATTTTTATCGTATCTCAATAATTTTTCGAGATTTATTCGCAAAAACTCGTTTTGGCAGTTTTGACCTTGAAAATATCCCTTTCCGGTGGACTTTGCGAACCGCTGGTCAAATTAAGAGAAAAATTCTAAAGATAAAAATGATTGGAAATTAATTAAAGCACATTTATTGCCTCAACAATTTTTTCGTATTTCGTCAAATTTTCGAGATTTACGAAAAATTTCATTTTAAAAGCGAAATTTTTACCTTAAAAACAATACGTATTCCTTGAATAATTGAAAAAAACAAGTATCATGACCATTCACCCATTAGTTTTAACAATCACCCCCCTCTCCCCTTACCACCCATCGAACTCGACAATTACCAAAACACGTTGTAAATGCCAAAGACTTAAAAACCCGAAGAAAACACTTAGAAAAAACACTTGCAAATATTAACTAATGACGAATTAGGCGTGAAAAATTCCTCGTTCAAATCTTCGTCGAATAGAGACGAAAATGCAACGTAAAATTCATGCCAAATCCGCAGGTAACTAAAACTACACACGATGAAAAGACCACTAATACGGCCAACTCTCCAAGGCCGCGAATTTCACCGACATTTGCGAATAAAACCGCCTATAGCGTTTCACGGAGATCACAAAATGAGAAAAAAAAATTACAGAACACCGATTCGGTGAAAGTCTTCCTTTACTTACCTTTCTTAAGGGTGGCTAATGCTTCAACGATTAATTTTTGATTTACGCCGCATAAATTAGGCATAAGTTTTTCGCATTTTTTGTGACAATTCACGTCGCAGTCTAAATAATAAATGTGAAATACGCATTAGCGAGTTTCGCCTGCTTAATTCGATATTCTCATTTTTTTCGCCGCTCAAAAAAATACGAAAAAAAAAACCGCGAGCGTTGGGCGAGAAAACTTAATACGAGAATTAAATGCGTTGATTGACGATCGTACACATCTTTCGACATCTGAGAAATTTTCACCTATTTTCGCATTTTAAACGCCACAACACGACGAGACGTCACACGTACCTGAAATTTTTAATCGTTCGCGCCAAATTTTCGTACATGTTCGAAGTAATTTTGGCTTGTTTACATTTTAAAAATATTTCGTAGTTTCGCGTCGCCTCGATGTGAAATCCGAAAGCACGGATTCACCGAAGCGAGCGACATTAATGGGCGAATTTCCCACCCCTCTTTCGTTCCATCGCGAAAGCACGCATCTGATACCTCGACCAATTGGTCATACGATGTAAAATAGTGCTAAGCCGCGTTTACGATAATTATACACCAATTATAAGTCGCAAATTCTTGGCATAACGCACCAATTCGACGATGGTTTTTTAATAGAAGCATCTCGGGCGTCTCTCGCATTTACATATTCTCCATTACGCGTCCTCACCACCTACACCGACGACATGAGTGCATCAGCCATAGAAGAAACAGTAAAAAATTCGCATTACCCTATAAAAACGACAATAAAAACAAACCCGAAATTTACGACTTCCGTATTAGACTATTTAGGCCGATTTCGGGCGACATTTCCGACGCGTATAAATTTCCAAAAGACGCGGCTGTCCGACACGCCAGCTTGATTCATGATATCGTTTTCTACATCCATACACCACCACCTGCCTCCCGGCCGATAACGCGACCGCGTCCAGTGCAGTTTCATTAACTCGCCTTACGTCTCCCTTCAGCGTACAGGGCTCACCCTCGATTAGCTTTTTCGTGTCGAAAAAACCGCACGATCTTTCCGAAAACTAGAACCACTGTATTGTCTCGCGAACCCGAGAGAAAACGTGGACTGAAGCGGGCACATATGAGATGAACCCGCGTGACACGGTTATTTGTTTTTATTCTCGAGTCTCGACTACGGTGAGGCGTCGTTTACACCCAAAACATGTGCGACGAAAATACAGAGAGACGCATTCCAGATACCGAATGAGTGACATGAACCCCCACCCTAGTCTACTCTCGACGTCGCGGCGTACGTTGGTCGCGCGAAAACGCATCGTCGAACTTTGCCCTACATATAGGAAGACACACGACGCTTTTGGTTACTCGAATAATTTGCTAGATGTTTAAATGAACGCGAAGATATATTCGGAAATCGAGATGAAATTGACAATTGCGCAGAATATCATTCATACGTGACGTCACGTCAGAGAACTCGCTGGAAAATTTATGGGAAAGACAGGCGAGGTGAAGATGTCGCGTTGGAATAGAGATAAAGAAGTCGACAGGATGACCAAATAAGATAGTAGTGACGTCACGCTTTGAACATGTAAGATACAGTATACGCGAGTCACGTTTTAGAGATACAAGATACATGATTCGAGATGTAACGTTTCAGAGATATAAATAACACAATTCGCGATGTCACGTTTTGAAGACACAAGATACCGTATTTACGGTGTCACGTCTTAGAGATACAAGCACTATTCACGATGTCACGTTTTAGTGATACAAAATACCTGATTTGTGACGTAACGTTTCAGAGATATAAATTACACTATTTGCAATGTCACGTTTCAGAGATACAAGATACATGATTCGAGATGTAACGTTTCAGAGATATAAAATACACTATTCACGATGTCACATTTCAGAGATACAAGATACATGATTCGAGATGTAACGTTTCAGAGATATAAATAACACAATTCGCGATGTCACGTTTTAGAGATACAAGATACCATATTTACGACGTCACGTCTTAGAGATGC
>QBDW01000552.1:0-53807 GCA_003261595.1 Maconellicoccus hirsutus | reverse complement strand
TTAAGGAAGACAAAGAGTCGGTTAGAATTAAGAATTTTTTATGGAAAGGTTGGTGTGATTGAAGAATTTCTGTAAGGCAATGAAAAATAGCTAGGAGTTCAAGATTAAAGATGGATGTGAAATTTGGAGTTTTAAAATTATGGGCTGATCCGTCTATGGAGAAAGAGTATCCGGCGTATTCACATAGGTGTTTGGAGCCATCTGTGAAGCATAGTTTGTGATCGGAGTAATTGGCTATAGTTTGATCAACATGACTCATCGTATTTTTTTTCTTATCGTATAGCGGTTGTAATTTCGTTACTTGGTTGAGTCGTAGTGGAAAGGTAATGGTCATGAAGGCACCTGGAGGTATTTTGATGCTCAAATATTAACATCTTGATAAAAATAAATAAACGAACCATGATTTTTATACAAAGTAATTAAATTCAAGTTCTTAAGGGAAACTGAAATTTTACGACAAGTACAATACGAAATAAAATGGTAGTTGAAGTTATCTGTGTAAATATCTCTGTACTTGGTAATTACACGAGTATACATGCCTAATACAATGTTTTGTTTTGCTCGTAAGTAGTAAATACGGGCAACATTTTACATATTTATTCAATACCAACTCAACCTCCTTATCATCAATGTGATTTGAAAATAAAATTGCGTTGTTTTGCTGATTTCGTTATCGAATTTTAAATATTGATCGTATTCATGATTATTATAACGGTAAAATGTCACATAAGTAATCAACCACGCAAAAGAAATTGATAAACCGAGATTAAAAATTAAACACTAATTTATGATGTGATTACGACTCGTTGACACTGAAATATACACAGTATTTAATGAGAATTGAAAAGGAAAATAGGCATCTTGTTGCAATTATGAGAAGCTTACAGGCAATTAGATATATCAAGTGCATTGTGATATTTCAGTGACTTTAATAAAAGACCTCTATTGATGATATTAATAGCATACGATTTTGACGAATTGAATGTGTTAAGGATAAGGTAAGTGTGTTACTATTACATCCGGTCTTTGATATGTGTTTACAAAGAATACGAAGCCTTCTGGATCATCTTAATATACCTATTGATTAATGTCATTGTAATTAATTGGAACTCGTTGCATAATTTTCGATGAATGCGTCATTAACCGTGCATTGATCAGTTGTGCAAAATTCTCCAATGATAATCATTCTCCACGGTTCATGGTATTTAATTGAAATCACTTTGAATTCGATCCACTATGTTTGTCTAAAGCCAGTTTTTTGTGATTGTTACACGAGTACTCGCGTTACTTAAATTTTACGTGAAATGAAACTGGATGGTTTAATGAGCTTAATTTCAGTATTAATGTTGGTGTTGCAGTGGAAAAATTTTACTGTAACTTCTATGCTTGATATCTGTGTAATTGCGAATACAATATGATGGCTGAAACAGATTGACGTGGTGGTTTTTGATTCAAAGATATTTTTCATGAAAAAAAAATCGTTATTTTGTTATTTTCATCGTATGTGATGGAAATGTTAGGTTTCATTGCTTGCACTTTGTAATCACGATGATAGGTAGGTTTTATTGCATGTTTTTTTTTGCTCTCATCAACGTTAAATTTAACTATTTAAAAATGGTATGTCGCGGAGCTTTGAAGCGCATAATTGAAGTGCGTTTTTATTCGCGAATTCTGATATGAAGTAACATGTAATTACATGAGGAATTATAATAATTCGTTTATTATATCCACGTCTCGTGATTATATGTAATTTGGAAATTTTAATGAAGTTTCGGAGCTTTCGTATCAATTAAGTGTGCAAACTACGTTAAGAAATGTATACTTGGCAACACTGCTTGTTACATGTAAAACAGCTGGCGATTTATTCTATCGAATTTGAGTATTTTAAACGAAAATAAAATTTGCGTTCAGCTTTATTATTTCAATACTCGTTCGAATACTTTATTTCCATTAAGAATATTACAATTACGGTTGCCTATTTAAGAAATAAAAATTTCCTTAAAATTCTACAAGTTGGGAAGTTGAAAATAATGAAACATTCCGTTGAAATTATGATAAATTTAATATAAGACGAAGTAGTTTTAACGCCGGCATCGTTACGTTGTCGCTAGATAGTTGGACAATTGCTGATAAACTATCAACGTCTTACGACGATTTTTTTTCAGTTTAAACGTGAACACGCTTCGGTTTATTTTCAGTCAAATAAAATACATCTATCGTTTTATCATGTCTTCATAACAGTTAAAATTCCGCTACAAAATGAATATATTGTTAATTTCGAATCTCGTGATTGTAATTATACTAATGCTGGTGTTCACAGAGAAATGTGGCAAAATATGCCACAAGCTGACCAGAGGTTTATTGTGGATTTGGAAATTACTCCAGAATATTTATAAGTTACCGAAAAAAATCATCAAAGTTTTCCACACCGAGGTCACGTATATTCATGAAAGAACGATGAAGAGGTACGCGAAAGGATTCTTTAAACGTATCATCGACGATTTCAAATACAAGGAGTTACTTTCCTTGAAAATGGTTTTTTTTGTACACGCTTCCAGTAAGTAACAAAGTAGGTATAGATGATACGATAAATGGTTCCTAACTGATATTTCTACAGCTGTTTTCGTCCTGTATCCATATTTAACCATACATATGAGAGAGCTCGGTATTAATGTTGAAGAAACCGCTATTATGTCTGCATTAACGCCTTGTGTTGCTATATTAATGCCTCCGGTTGCCGGAGTGATAGCCGATAGAATTGGTAATTTTAAGGTAAATGAAATTGTAATTTTTACATTTACTAAAGGTGAAAAATTGTGAGAAATGAATAATGTAGGTAAACCAACAGACTTGATTGGTTGATTTTTGATTAGTAGGCTTGTGCTTTTATCTTGTTATCAATGTTATCATCAATGCGACGTTGCCATATTACTTTTAAGTATAATGAACTAACAAGGACTATTGCATTGATAAGCTTTCTTATCATTTATCAGTAATTGATGAATGGAAATTCTGAAAATTTGAAAGAAATCTACCATTTTAAACTTACGTGATTGTTTTTTAATTCTTAGTTACACGATAAAGGTCAAGTTTATCGTTTTGTTTATTCTAAGAAAAAAATAAACAAAACGTCATTGCGTTTCTTTCAAATGCGAATACCTTTTTGAAGGAAAATAGTGTCGAAACTACATACGTAATTTGCTGGTTTATCGAAATCTGACACCCGTCAGGTTCTACGAAATAAATATTTACTTAATAATCGGAAGACATTTGTTACGGAGAATTAAATGCTGCACGAAATTACCCTTAATGACATTTTCATTGCCATTTGAAATTTTTTTCAAATTTAGAAAATTTTCATGAAAATTATCCATAATTACGACACCGTTGAGGGTTAAACAAGCAATTACAAAGTCTTCCCTGTAATGATCACGTATTGACATTAATAAGAAAAAATTCAAACGTGTTATTAGAATCGCTAAATTAATTTTTATGCATTTAGTCAATAATAAGTACCTAATGATTACGACCGCATCTCACATCGAATACGCCTTTGAGATACAAATTAAAAACAACATTAAAAATGATTAATTTTTTCAGATCATATTAGCGCTGTTTTCAGCATTCGGCGGATTAGCGGCATTGCTATTACTTTTGGTACCTGTAGGCAGGGTAACCATTCCTTTCCCCGATCAAGTGGTTTTGGCTATGGAATGCGCGAAAAATAGCGGTACGCTGGAATTCCATTTTTTACATCACGTGTTGAAACTAAATTCGAGATATTACAGGAGGTTCATTCGGGTTCACCGTCGCAGAAGGCGAGAAATGTTTGAAAATACAATCATCGGCGACCGAAGTAAATTCATTGGAGGCTGCTGTCGTGACGAAACCGTTGGATTATACGAATATCAACATAACCCTGGAATCTTGCGGTTTACTTTGTTCGTTAAATGACGCCACCAACGAACCTGTAAGTTGGGCTTATCAATGTTAATTACGCTTTGCGCTAACCGCTTTTCGTATTGTTTAAGCAAGTATGCAACGGCTGATATTCCGTCGATATTGAACAGAACGACGAATTATTCGATATTCGTCTACGATCAAACTCAAAACTCTCCACTGACGTATGAATACAACATAACCGGCGACGATTTCAATTTACCTTGGATTTTGTCTTCGTTAACACAAGACGTGAGAAGTTTCCGGGTGCAAAAAAAAGCCAAAAATTTTCTTACCTCGGTGCAAGCGTTCACAGCCGAACAGTATTTCTTCCCGGCACCTGGATTGTTTAATTTTACTTGTAATATACAAACGAATTTAGAAGAGGTGTATAATTGTTCGATTAAGAAGTTCGATAAAGAAGATCAGGCCAATTTCCCATACAGGAAGTTTACATTTACCCATATTTCGCCGATATTTAGCCCCGATAATGCAGACGAGATCGATGGATTCTCGCATGGCAGCTCGATGCATGGTTTATCCAACACTAGGCCTAATAAAATGAACACGAATTGTTATCAGCAGGTGAGATCGAGGCGTATCGATTGAAACATGTGATTGCATTTTTTTTAATTCATCGATGTGTTATCGCAGAAATGGAATACATCATTGAACGCCAACGTAGCCGAACATGGGAAAGTCGAATTTAAAGAATGTAAACCTCGATGTATGATGAAAACGCAACGTCGATTTGTGTGTAAAAATAAATACCACACTAAGGAATTCGACGTTCAGTTCACTTTTTGGATGTATTTGACGGTGAGACTAATGATTGGAGTGATTGGTGGTACAGCGTTTGCTATGTTTGAGGGTAATTTTTCATATAATAGTGTCATATGCACAATTTTATTTATTATTTTGTTTTATTTTGTATTTTTTGGTTTTTTTACTCGTTTATTTACACGTGAAGATCGTGTTGAATTATGATTCGAGTTGGCAATATTTACAAAGTTTTTTGTGGTAACACTGATTTCGGTGAGAAACAAAAAAATGACAAAATTTACTAAAAACAAAACTGATAACATTTTTTTGATTTTTTTATATCAAAGTTAAAGAGATTTTTTTATTTGAATGTTTTAATAATAATTTAAAAAATTGATAGTTTTGTTTTACGATTTTAATAACTCATAGAAAAAATTAAATTTCTAAAGAAAAAAAAATTAAATTAAAATTAATAAAAAATATTGATTTACGTAAAAATTAAATTTTTTTTTAAATCGAAATGGTGGTCAAAAACATTTTTAAATTTCCTAAATTTCTTAAATAAAATCTTTTTATTGCTATTGTTTTTTCAATGTGCAATTTTGAGGTTGTGCTAGTAAATTTGGCAACGCAGCAAGTGATTGCATTTGCGTTACTGAAATCGAACTTCTTCAACTTTTGATATTTTTCAACGTGATGTAAAATTCTGCAAGAAATTTTTGACAACAAAATGGTTAAAAATTAAAAGAAAATTTTTTGCTATTTTTTTTAGCAGTACAAAAATATCTCAATGATCATAAATAAATTGCGACGTTGCCAGATTTACAAACAGCTAGTGTACTTATATTGACCATGAATTTCGCAGGATTTCCGTATCTTGCGTCTAATTTTAGCATCAATCAAAGTCAGATTAGTGTTACCAACCTTCGCTACTTTTCTGTTCCACAACTCGAATCATTTGAAAACTTGTACAAAAATCATGCACCTTTATAAATTACCCATCGCAAATTCGTAACTCATTCGTGTTATTTTGGACAGGAGCTGTAATCGCTATTTTACGAGAACACAACGCCGATTACGGTTTACAACATATTTACGCTTCAATCGGTGGCATGATAAGTTCCCCTTTATCAGGATTTCTCATCGATTATTACAGTAAAGGCAAAGGATATACGGACTTTAGGTATGAATATCTGATTTTTACAAATTTTCATTCGTAGGAAATTTTTCATCGGATTGTTTTCCTTGCAGACCGGCGTTTTATTTTTACGGAACGTTGAAAATACTCAGTGCGGTGTTGATGATGACAATTAATTTAGAGTTCAAAGCTCCGGCGAAAAATGTAATTAACGACGTGGTGCGTGTGCTGAAAAAAGTCGAAATTATAGCGTTGTTTTTTACTTGTTTCATTCTAGGTTGATATTTTGTTTACGTATAATAGTATATGTAATTTTGAATTAAGCTATTTTTTTTCATGTTTTTTAATATAAAAATAATAGATAATTAAAAGAACCAACGTAGCGTAAAAGTTTCTAATTGTATACTCGAGTGATATGTACTTATCGATTATATTTTTAGGTACCGCTTGGGGTTACATTGAAAGTTTTCTATTCTGGGTATTGCAAGATTTAGGAGCGACTCGATCTTTGATGGGAATCACCATCACGATAGGAGGTATCGCTGGTATTCCATTACTCGTCATGTCTGGTCCTATCATCGATCATATTGGGCACGCGAACGTACTCTTCATCGGATTCATATTCTACGCGATACGACTCGTAGGTAAAATAAATAAATTTCATACGTCCTAACATCGTGCCACGTATAAACTTTTCGATGACCCGAATTTTATCTACGTGACCTTGTGTACAAATCACGTATATTAGATGAAACTTCAACGTCATCGTGGTACCATAAATTTTAATATTTCATCACGCGCAGGATACTCGATTATCACCGCTCCTTGGCAGTGTTTAATATTCGAAGCTATGGAATCGATTACTTCCTCTTTGGCGTATACCGCCGCTGTGACGTATGCTGCTAAAATGTCCACCACGCAGACTGATTCAAGTATACAAGGTATTCTTGGAGGGCTGTACTTCGGAGTTGGTAAGTTCCTCGGTGAAATGATGATAAGAGAGAATGTAATTTTAAATAAATCTACGTTTCAGGTAAAGGATCCGGTAGTCTTTCTGGTGGTTATCTTATCAAGTATTTCGGTAGTCGGAATACATTCAGGATATTCTCAGCTATTACTTTTACAACCGGTGTTGGATACTTTTTATTTAATAAATTTTACATCAACAAATACTCGTCCGATTCTGCCGAAGTGAGTATTTCAAGTGTTTACGAAAAGTTGATACGATTCGTTGTATTCGATCATCGAACTAGAGATGAGAGATTCCTACTAAGAGAACAAATCGTACAGAAAATCAGTGTACTATTCTTTCCCTTTTCTTTGGAAACCGATTTGATCCTATTACTGTTTACATGTCACTTTATGTAACATTGTTCGCATATCATATTTAATTCATATCGATTTCCTCATGTTATCACTTTGCTCACCAGGATGAAAAATCTGATAAAACATGCAACAACGGTCAAATAGAAATACACGACGTATCGAAACGTAAATCAAACGGACATCTGAAGCAGAAAGAAGACTCAAATGGCGAAATAAATCAAGCATTTGATAAAAACGAATCCGAATCAGATCGTAAGAACAACGCTCACAGACGAAATAGCTACAATATCGAAGAATTCATGGAAACTGGTTGACGATGAAATTCAAATAGTTCTAGCTGTGATAAATTACTATTTTTTGTGGTGAAATTTCTGTTACGAGCGTTACACGCGAATTGTGGTTAAAATAGTTATTTTGTGTACTTTGTTTTTCTTAATTTACGTACAATAAATAGGTATACTGTTGTTACAAATATACGATTTTTATTTTTTTCGTCTCGTTTATTGCATTTTTATTTTTCTATGGCAAATTTAAAACACACGTTGAACGGTTTACGAGTATTTCGGTAGTCATTACGTGTCTATTTGTTTAGTACATGTTGAAGGAAAATAATAAAGCGAAATGGATGAACAAATTTTTAGTAAAGTGGTAACCGAGGTTTCCAGTTTTTATCGAGCGGTTACGACGCCATTTTTAAATCGTATGTCCGATGATGGTATGTAATATATTACACGAAATAACCAACTGATACGATTTAGTAACATCTTTATTTCTTTTAGACCGAGAAAAAGCGGTACTTTGGAGTCAAAAAGTAATGGATCTGAAGAACTACGAATCGCTAACGAAATACTTGACTTATTTATCTTTTATGATAATTAACGGAAGGTTGGTAACACCGTTTGACATAGATCCGAATACCTCGCAAATTCCACCGCTACCCGTACACGTTGGAGTAAGTACTAAGTACGTTGATAATATTTCACTCAACGAAACATACATTCCTGATATATTTCAGGAGACAAAAATGCTCGACTTTATTGAAAAAGTAGTCGCTCAATGCCAATCAGTACAAAATAACCAAAACGGTCACTCAACAGCGGGTGAAATCACAGCTGCCGTTTCAAGCGACGAATTCGCCTTCTTATCAACCCAACCAACTCCAGGTGTAGGTATCAGAATGTACTTGGCGACATCAGCGCAGCCTTTTTCAATGTGGTCGAAAGCCGATGGTACACCTCAGGCTACCAAATACAATGTACCAGCTAGAGAAGTAATCGATCGAGGACTTTCTTTAGCAAAAGAGAAATTCTACTCGTAAGTATGTTTTTTTTATTCAGTTGGCGTTTTTTTTTTTTTTTTCATCTAAATGAAATATATATTAAAAGGATGTTACAGGTATTTGGATGAGATCGAGAAGATGAACAAACGAAATGGAACTGGTTTGAAGTGCGCTAGATGCCAGAGATCAGCTAATGGTAATACAACCCAAGATACTACTTCTAGCGAAGAAGATCTTTCTGATATTAGTTTTGATTTTGGAAGCCTAAACGAAACCGGTGGATCTTTGCCGAGAAATGGGAACCGATCTAGACCAACACAAGGTGTCACCCAGGCTCAAAGTCGGACTGGCGCTGATTCTGGGACTCCATGCCGAGATGCAGTTCCCGGTTCATCTGGAACTGCTACCGAGTAAGTTAATAGTTGAAGAAATGCTTGGTAATATTTATTTTCGCGATTTATAAACAAAAAACGAATAATTTCGATCGATTTAATATCTTATCAAAAATTCAAATTAAAAATAATTTATTTTTTCACAGGTCAGCAAGTGTACCAAAAAAATACGGCGGATATAAATCTCGGTAAGAAAAATTCGTGCAACTGCACAACTCGGCAACATCGCGTACCTTTGCATTGCATTTACGGCGTTTGAATGGCAAATTTATCAACATTTTCAGAGGGTATTTCCGTACTTATTAGTATTTACGGGGTAAAACCATATGTGTTCGATAAATTGCCTATTTAAATGCCTTCTAAACATATACGCGGCGTTTGAATATGCAACTTAGCGAACACGACGTATTTACAGACCACCTGATCCATTAAGCGAAGATGACAAGAAACGAGAAACTGAAGTCGATGAAAAATACGAACGTTGGTTTGAGAAACCAGAATACGATCACTACCGTGAACAAATCAAAGGTTTTATCAGAGGTGGCACAAAAATCGATACGATCAGGTAAACATCGAAAATTTAATTTCACATCGTGTGAAAGTTTTTATTGATAAGATGATGTTTCAGACGTGCAATTCATTCTCACGTAAGAGAAAATTACAACAGATGGCAAGATGTACCTTTTCACGCATACGATTCCGAAGACGAATCACTCCCGAAGGAAATTCGTGTCACTCATCTTCGAGTAAGATACATCGACGTTTTAGAAAAGTAAACATTTCACGTTATGAAAAATAAATCGTAAAACGTGCACCAATAAGATAATTCATTTTTGCAGAGAATACGGCATTCAAGACGAAGCTGAACTCTACTACCTCCTCGGATTAATGGGCTTGAGCGAAAAGAACATGCAAAAAGCCAGAGAACTGATAAAATACGCCGAAGATGGCTTAATCGACGATGACTTCCGAAGAAGATTTCGCGCTCATCAAGGAAGATCTTGCGGTAGACTGATAACGATCATAGAAGAACTCCTTCGATCTGCTCGCGAATCAGCTGGTACATCGGGAACTTCGATTCCATCAACTCAAACTACTGTTCCAGCTTCTACATCACAAGCAACGGTACCACCTATATCTCAAACTCCACTCACGGGAGGTTCATCGAGACCGTCTATAGCCAGTTTGAGGCATCCTCGTGGTATAAGTGGTTCTTATAAAATAAAGGGTATGCCACCTACGTCTACCATGGATGATCACTCTGACGTTTCTGACCCTTCTAATCAGTCGAACATACAGAACGAACCTGAACCGGAATTTTTCAGTAGGATTGAAGAAATCGATAACGATACTTCTAACGAATCAGCCAATCCATCAAATACGAATGGTAATACTAGTACGAGCACGACCAAAAAACCAAATCAGCCTGATTCCGAACCAGATGGATCTGTTTATCCATATTGCCCCAAAGATTGCAAATAAGAGTTTTTTATTTATGCATGTAAATTATACAATTCTCTATTAAATGCGTTGTAAACACGATGTGTACACTTGAATTAATATATCGAGGTGATTTCTAATTCAATTGTTCCAGGTCATTGTGAAGTTCGATGCACTTGAATAATTCGTTTGTTTGTTTAAATTTATTGCATTTATCTCCATCGTGAAAATATGCCATCAAATTTTAAGCAGGAAAAAACACTACGATCAAATAAACATCACTGAGGTTATTATGATTCTCTTTTATTATTTTATTATTCTTCGAATGGAATTTAATAGGTTGCCAAAACATCTTTTTTTCTCTACGATTTTTAAAACGATGTTAATAGATTTCATTTTCACAAGGGGAATTTGAGAAGTCAGTGTTGCTAAATGAAATTACTCTCTCGGCAATTTTCCAACGAGGAATAAATATTAAAGTGAATAATAAATTGATGAACGTGTCATATTGTCTTCAAACTTGAGACAAATTTTCATTTCTATATAATTTCACATTTTATGAAATGAAATTTGAACAAAAAATGGCTCGTATGTTCACCACAATAAAAAAAAATCTACATTACTCCATTTCACGCATATTCGTCATTCAAACCTAAGTTATTTTACTCATGAAACAACTCTACGATGAATAAATTTAGTAGATAGATAAATAGACCACATTTTTACACCATATTTAAGCCACAATTCGCGACATAATTGAATAAATGCGCGTCAAAATTAAAACGGAGGCTCGTCAATTAAAAAGCCCCTCTAAATCCACGAACCACTTTAGAAATCCCCTTCGACACCTTTCTATACCGAAAATCCCATTCATATCTATGAAATTACCCCATAACGCATGTTCGAATTAAAACAGCTTAGGAATTCGTAGCTCAATTTTCCCATAATTATTTTTCTTATACTCGCTACGGATAAATCGGTCGCTTCCTTTCAATTGAAAAATTAAAAAGTTTCGTTCCTCAAAGGAAATAACAATTTATGCCACATCCTTATCAGACATGGGCCGACATTGCGAACCCTTCTACTTTCAAAATTATATAAGATTAGGCTAAAAAAGCAAAAAAATCTGTCATTGACCCTAAGTATGATAGACACATCCGGTAACCAATGCATTGTGGCTGTGATTCTTCGTTTTTAATTGAGGTATCCGGTTGCGTTATACTAAACTTCGCAAAAGCTTAACCTATTCAATTGCGTTAATTCGAATATGGCGTATGTATTTCCTTTGCGACCGCACAAACAATTTAATTACTTTCACTTTTTTATCTGCTAGCCGTTTCTGCGAGTTTTCTTTTTTGTACTTGGGAAATGCGTTTCAACGTTGCATGTTACTACACTGCGAAAAAGAAGTCTTACAGAAAGTTAGATACTTTGCATGAAGCTGTAACGGAGAACGACATTGATGAAGTTTTATACTTTATGGTGTTCGTTTACTCGAATAAAATTACCGTATCCGTTTTTAATTACCGTGAAATTTTTATACCTATGGTTTTTTCCATTTTTTCTTAATGATTCAATGCACTTTACGTGTTACGTGCATTGTGTGTATAATTTATACTTATCTTCGAATAAATATTGGCAAATTCAATTAAAATGAAATTGTTTTTGAATATTATGAACATTTTGATGTTCTTGATAATAATCTGAAGATTTATGTTGAAATGAAATAGATTTGGAAGTAGATAATACGTAAAGTTATTGATTCTGTCATTTTTACAGCTTCTTTCAATTCTCAATCACTACATCTTATAAATTAGTCTCACCAGTTTAGAATTTCGTTCCAAAAACACCAGTTTGAATATACTTCAAAATCAATTTTTTAATTTTTGATAAAAAAATATTGATAGTTTCCTAATTTTAAATTATAGATGGCGCTGGTGAACTAATCAAATTTTTATCACTAAAAAGTCCGCCATTTTGTTATCAGTTTGTCACACAAAAATACTTGTTCAAATTTCGTTTTTTTTTTCAGTGAAACATTTCCTAATTTAAAGTAATTTTAAAATTTCCGTTGTTCGATTTTATTTGATTAATGTATTTACACGTTCGAATACAAACAAAAGTGCACATTACGCCATCGCGCCTTCGTTTATTTTCTCAAATATCGATGTGAATTCAGCACTATTCACATCCTGATCGAGGTAAGTTCCTAATCAGTTTAAACACAATGAAACGCCATAGAATTCATTCATGTAAAATTTTAATATAAATATTCATTACGAATAAGTTCACTAATGTGAAATGAATATCGAATTATAAATAATTACAATATCATTTTGAAATATGTGAAATTATAAATAAAAGAAAAAAGAAAATTCGACAAAATCAAAACACTACCATAAGGAATGTACACATATAAATACAATTAAGTAAAATACAAATTACGTGAACAATAATCAGTACTGGAAATACTTAATCTTAAAAAGTAAACAACATAGTAAAAAATCACGATACATGTACAATTTTTTTCTTGGAAAATTACTCGTTCATGTATAAACATTTGAAAAGATATTCTAAATCATTATTTTCCAACTTGGTGCTCATTCGTGACGAATATGCGATTCTTTGTGAGAATTTGCGAATAAATAAATGCGTCTTTCAGTAATTTGAAATATCCTTATTATTTACATATCAGTCTTAATGTTAATGAGAATATTTGTTCGTTTAATTACGCTTAAGTCATGAAGAAAATCAATGTCAATAAGCGTGATTTCTACATTTTGCCAAGAAATATACTTCATACAAGTGTGAATGACGATATCGGAAAGTTTTGCTTCCGATTGGATTTCCTTCGAATAATATCGTATCCGGTGAAACACTATTTCCTTTGGGATTCGACTCGCTAATGAATTTTTAACGCTAAAATGAGTACCAAGTTTGAAATATCTATTCGCGAATTATTCGATATCACGAAACCCAGTCGACATTTCAATGTGCAAATAAATAAAATGGGAAATAGACGAGACTAGTTCTAAAATAAAAAAAGAAAAAAATTAAAGAAAAATAATAGTGAAATCATGAATTTACGCTTATAACAAAATCAGAAGTTTGCAGATCGTTCGATCGAAATTGATTATTGCGTCTTTTACGAATACTCCTCGTAAACGTATACGAAATGGTAAACATACTAATCACAACCATAATTACACCCAACGACAACAACATCAAGGAAACCGGCGACGAATTTTGATCTTGTGTCTCGTAAATCGCAGCTCTGGTGCGTCGGTTCAATATGCGAGCCGGTTTTAGAGCATGATTCCATTGGCAATCCGCCTCCCTAACGTATCTGGCCCACGTGCGATTTACATTGTTAAGTAATTCTCTGCCCGGTCTGCGTAATTTACCTTCTTTTATTGGCGTTGTTTTCGTGTCCAAGTAACACAACAGAGCTTTCTTCTTTTTCGAGCCGCTAGACACGTTATCGGCTGCTGCAGTTGTTGATCCTATTAAAACACCTATGTCGCCTCTTTCGGCCAACGCCCATTGCCACATTTCCACAATGCTACAATCACATTTCCAATGATTGCCTACTAATCGCAACGCTGATAAGTCTGGATTGTTCTTGAATACTCCAGGAGTTATGGAGGAGAAGTTATTGTTGGTGAGGTCTAACAAGGAGAGATGTTTTAATGGTGCCAAAAACGATAAAGCATTGAAATCGTTTTCGCTGCCGAGTTTATTATCAGCTAAGAACAACTTGGTGATGTTCCTAGACGAATTGAAAGCCACCGGAGGTATAAAGGATAAATCACAGTTACGCAGATCCAGAATTTTAAGCCTGGATAGTTGTTTTGGTATAAGTGGTTCGTTGGGATCAACTTTCAAAGGATTCCCGGCCAATCGGAGCTCTTCCAGATCAGGATACGTGTAGTTATCATAGAATACAGCCTCATTGAGTCGACTCAAACCGCAATAATTCAGTTCCAAGGTTTCCAAATGTGTTAAATTTTGGAACAAGCCGAATTCCAGGCTTTCCAGTTTATTACCCGATAGTATCAACGTCTTCAAGGCGCTCATCTTCAAGAACGTATCTCTAGATATAGTTTTAAGATTACTGTAACCCATATCCAAATGCTCGAGACTCTCCAACGGCGATAACAATCCGGTAAACGCGTTACTAAGCGGATTATACGATATATCGAGCTTCTGCAATGAAGCAAATCGATGGAAGGTATTAGCTGGTAGCCTGGTTAGTCCACAATCACGCAAAGATAACGTCTGCAGACGCGTCAATGGAGCCAGAGCTTCAGATAGTACAACGGACGATAGATGATTTCCGGATAAAATCAGCGTCCTTAATTTGGTAGCGTTTAAAAATGGCGTCTCCGATAATGGTTCCCGAAGATGGCAATAAGACAGATCCAACGTATCCAAGTGGATTAAATTATGACCCAAAGTGGTAGCCACGTCCAATCCGGCTAATTCGTTTTCAGCCAATATTAAAGTCCTTAGCCATGGATTCTTAATAAAGGTGTTTTCTGGTAAGTTAGATATACCGGATCTTCTCAAATCCAGCAATTCCAATCTTGCTAGATTACCTAAAACTAACGCCCAGTCTACTTGGTTTTTCAGGTTATTGCCCGATAACTCGAGTACTTTCAAATGTACCAAACTATTGAATGCCACTCCAGCAATATGCGTTAAATTACATCGGTTCAACTTCAAAGTTTCCAGACTCACTAAAGGATCGAAAATACCAGCTTCGACGATCCTCAAAGGATTACCAGATAAATCGAGCGTATTTAAGGCGGTCGTGTTGGCGAAAAATGAAGAAGATAGCTTTGATAGGTTGCAATCGCTTAAATATAAATACAGGACAGATTTCGATATAAGAAAAGGCCCATCTACGAGGTCCAACGGATTCTGTTGAAGTTCCACCGTTATAAGGCCCGGATTATTCCTGCAAACAGATGAAAAATTTTCAACGTTAGAATATACAACGATGATATAATCGAATACCTTCGATTAGTTAATTATTCGCCGGAATTAATTCGCAGATGTTTATCGATAATTAACTACGGTGGCTTCGATTAATCGCGTAATTAACTAATTAATCGGCACGAATGAAAATTCGCTTTTAATCGCTGCGGCCGTAAACGAATTGAATTCGTCCGTTAACCATGACCAGCACAGCGTTTCCAATCGTCGTCTTGTCCACGTAATTTACCTAATGGTATAGAAAATTCGCGCACAGGGTTATATAACCTTTGTACTATCGGCAAGATGACCGATGGAATTTCGCCATCTTGAGAAAATTACAATTTTCAAGGTTGTTAAATTTTTCGAGCGTTATTCGAGATATTTATCACGAAGGGAAATGAAAAAATTTTACCGAATTATGACGAGTGTATATGGCCTTCGAGCTTACAAACCACTACTTCGGCCATTTTAATCTGCATTTATGCCAATTTTTTCCTAAACGAAGTATTAAAAAAATGACAAAACTCCTAATAGAAAAATAATTGCATATGGAAATGATTCCCATATAATGACATGTTTTTTGGTTCAAGAAAAAAAATTCATGTTTTTTTTTGTATTTCTTTCATTGGTTTATAACAATTTTGAAGATTATAATGCGTATATTAAATGCATTATAATAGTGCATTAACGTCGTGTACATTGTTTACTTATATACACATCAGCGCATACATATATATTATTTATATATGTCAGGGTTAATTACGATATTGAAAGCGTGAATTCGACCAAGCCATTATGTACGAATACGTGTCCAACAAATGGCTTGGTGGGAAAAATTAGTTGATTTCGGCGTATATTTAATTTCGGAAATTCATCGTGGCATGGAATAAGACGATATGACAACCATGTGTTGAGGAAGTGTTTTAGATTCATCAGAGGATATCGATGGGCATGCATTTCAAACGCATAATGCAACTTTTACATGAAAATGTGAATTTACTCTCATCGGTGTTACATACAAATCATATATTAAATAACGAAAGTTGATTTGCACGAAGATGAGTTCGCTATCGTTTTTAAGAATTGGCAACGTTGCAGTAGGAATTCTGTTAAATTGTATCTGTGATATATCCACTTCCTGCGGAATTGACTGTCAATGGTTTGAAAATTAAAATGCATGTTTCAATATTGGAAGTGGCTGTGAACTTTTAAGGAGATTTTGGTACATTGTAAAGCACAGCCTGCAATTTGTGACATTTACTTCGGCAACAATGCATACTGATGTACACAACGAAAGAGTAGAAACCTCACGACTAATGAATATCAATCACATAACCGGTGGGAGTTGTCTGAGAATTAACTAGAAAATTTTTAAACAACAGAGTGCACAACTTACAGCAGAATCGAGACGGTTGGGCATCACCATCGTAAATTTTTAAGCTTTAAAAACCTGGAGACATGAATGTACTTGAAAATGGCGCAAAACTACGCGTTCTGGAGAGAATGCGAACACACAAGACCATGCAGAGGAAATCCAGGCTGCGGGGAAAACTTATACGGACCCTTCTTCCCTTGAAAGGGCCAGTCATTTTGCACGTACCCACGTAATTACTTAATATATAAGATATCGAAAAATACAACTAATCACTCAGTCCAGAATAAGTGATCTAGATGTACTAATCGTATCAAATCATTGTGATCAATAATAAAAGTGTTGACGTAAATCGAAAGTGTTTTTAATTAACAAATCGCGACAACGTTCCTACAACAGGTTGGATCTGGGTGCACAACTTACATTCGATAATTTTTGTTTCGATAAAAAAAATGATTTTCCTCGATTCTCTTGTTATTCCTTCGGTTTAAATATATTTTTCAAAACTTGCTCCTACATTCCTAAGCGTCTTCTTCAAGCACCCATTCGATGAAACATTATGTTAAAACACCTTAGAGCTGCACACTTTCTCTAATCCTTTTCCAAGAACATTTCGTGTTTGTGTTTTGGATAAGACGCCTCATGAATCTTTGAAAACGTGATTTCCTTCGCGTTCTTCCGCATCCACATCGACCAGCGACGATTAGCGAATATTTTTCAAAGCCACGCCAGACGTTGGAAATCTGCGATACCAAGTACGTGGTTTTTTCGCACTAGACAAGCGCGGAAGATGTGGG
This sequence comes from Maconellicoccus hirsutus, assembly GCA_003261595.1. Lineage (NCBI taxonomy): Eukaryota > Metazoa > Arthropoda > Insecta > Hemiptera > Pseudococcidae > Maconellicoccus > Maconellicoccus hirsutus. The sequence goes on along the minus strand of QBDW01000552.1, from coordinate 36,382 downwards.
AGAAGGATGAAGAGCACATAGAGAGACCGCGAAACAACGATAATTTAAATGATGCCCACGTAATTTCATCGCAATTAAAACGACCGCTCTTATTATTCTTTTACTAAGACCAATTGACCTTGCTCAGTCACCTGTATGAAGCCTCAATGGCATGTTTTGTGTTTCAACGTTGCGCGTATATATGCATTATTTTGATTGGGATACGTCTGTGCGCAATCTAATATATTTATTATCTTTTTTCAAAATTCTTATCATAAATGGAAGATTTCAACGAATTCCATGTACAAGAGCTGATAAAATTGAAACGCAATTGTGGTATTTTGAAGAAACAATCGTGGGCTTGGCGCAAATTTTTCGTCCTTAGATTAATTACACACGGCAATGGAGGCGAAAGCGATGCTTAGTCATAGCTATAAAATTAGAAAATAGAATAAAATTTGTACTTACGCAAAAGCGTGCGAATCTACTGTGGAAATATTATTGCCAGATAAATCTATATCAACCAAGTACTGCAGACCGCTGAACGAATCGTTTTTTATTTGAGTAATCATGTTATCGGCGAGTTGTAAAGTTCGTACTTTCAAGTCTTCGGGAAATGGACCAATGTCTTTTAGGTGGTTACCGATCATATTCAATATGTAGACGTTGTTATCCAATCCTTCCAAAGGTATGCTGGTCAGGTTACTTTCAGAACAATCGGTTACCCAGTTGATTCTGAAGTAATGACAGTCGCAATCTTCCGGACAGTCTAATTGCTCGGCTAATTCGCTATTGCCGCATGTGTACAACACGACGCACAGCAATAAGAATAGGCTTATTTTGGACCACATGATGAGATATGGTGTTTCGCTTAGTCGCCTGAAATGACGGATAGGCTAGGTGATGGCGAACGACGACAATGTTTAGAGGCGTTCTTCGAGGTTAGACATGGTGAAGGAGATCCAATTATGATGGTTCTCTTCGTTACTTGATGTAGTTCTGTAACATATGTTTAAGCGGAAGATTAGTGATGGTTGGGAATAGCATTGTGTGTGTGGATGATCAAATTGAAGGAGTTTTTTGAATGCCATCAAGAAGCTGCACATTATACCCGAGTTGTTTCACCCCTGATCCTTGATTTCCATCTATATACTTCCAACAGTTCACCCAATTTTGGGTATTAAGGGAGCTACAAACAACTTGCCTGTATTTCCTGAGGGTTGTGTAGAGAAAATCCGGGCCCCTGGGAAAAATTATACAGACCCCTTCTCTCCATTTCGTTGAAGGGTCCAACATTTTTTCCAAGGGCCGGTAATTCCTTCCAAAGGGCTCGTTATTTTTTGCAAAGGCTCAAAACGTATGCGGGCAAAAATCCGGGCCCGGGGGAAACTCTCCTTTCCCCTTGTGGTTGGGCCTGTGCCTACATCAACTACTCCGCCTTTCGAAATTGATTAGATGCACAACTTAGAACCTTTGTACCATGACAAGCATATCTCAACAGATCGAAATCGAGTAATTGCATCGTCAAATCATACCCCGCAGTTAAGCGCACTCCACGTCAACACGAAAATTCAATTATCATACTGAATTCTTCAAACAATGGCGCCATTTAATGTTACCACCACGTGACGTCTCTTAATAAAGATGATTTATAAAATCCTACAGGTACTTGCTATTTCAGAAAAAGTAATCTCGATGATGTAATTCAATTACAATAGCATCTCGCTGTTTCTCGTCGAGCGGTACTTGGCGTAAAATAGAAAAAACTCAACTTACGATGTATTCAAGCATCTCGAATAAATCACGAAGCAACATTTAACGCATCATCGTACAATCGCGTACACTATAAGAGATGGCGAAAAAAAAACGAAAAATTAGCAGCTACATTAGACCTCGTTAGAACGAAGTACTCATCTACAGTGTTGCGTTTATCGGTACGTGACCACGAATGGAAAATACTTGTCAGGTTTCAAGTTCGTCTGCGTATACGTCAAACACTCGGTCCTAGACAAGAGAGGAGACTGTTTTATAAAACGTAGAATAGGCATCGTTGAGCATACATCGTGGGAATTTTTTTTAACGAAAAAAATCATCAGTGAGGTGTTAATTATGTTGTTGACGTTGGTGGTTTCTCGATATAGAAGATACTCGTTAACATGTTTCTCTGATTTGGGCTTATCCTTATATTTCGCATGACGCAAACCGCGATAAACCTCGCAGTAATGCTCGAGAGAATTTTTCACATGGTGATCCACGTATTGCGAATACTATGCATCCAGGCAGGTCTAGGTACAACGTACGACGAAAATAACCCATTACCAATTATCCTTCGTTAATTAGACCAAGAAGGTCGTAAATATGAATATAAACCGCGAAACTATGTTTATCACATATTCAAGAGCGATAAGTAATTAGACGAAACGATCGTCTAGAGTATGACTCATTTGCAAATAACGGTTAGCAAGTTGAACCAGGTACTGAATATTACGCTATTTGCTGTAACACGCAGTGGTCAACGCAACGAATTGTTCCGAACGGTTGGTACACGAACGTATTTTTTTTCAACTTTCATTAAAATCAGGATATAATGCATTAAAACGTCGTCCTTGTCATTAGGAAGTTGGTGTTTCGCCTCTTCGCCCTCTCTCAATTTTTATATTGTTCGTTTATTAACACTAGACTGAGACTTGCGTTACGATTTTCATTGACGGACGTAGCACTCGACGTAAAGACGTCATAATGACCGCTAAAAAATCCATATCGAATGGTATTCCTCAATGGAATTTATTACTCGAGGAATGAATGTCGCTCGAAAAGCTAATGAAAGGAATTAGTTTTCAAAATGACGATTATGATTGTTTGTGTGCCAATAACACCCCAGTATCAGTGATGGAGGCCCACATGTGCGACCACGTGGGCATTTTTCAAACAATATGGCCGTCTTAGGTGTAACTGATTGAAATACTTTTACATGAAATATTCTTCAGCCATGTCATGTCTTTTATAAATTATCGTGTAATTCTTCGAATTAATTGAAAATTTTCCATTTGGGTGACTATTTTGGCAGTTATATAAAATTAAGTAATTTATCAAGGTCTGTTGGAACACGTGAATCAGCTTATAAAAATTTAATAATTGCTCATCAATGTGAAAAAAGCAGAAGCAATTGATAATAAATAATAATTTATGGTTTTTATTATTTACTGAGAATTATCAAAAAACAATTCCACAATCAGACTACCGATTTTATAGTCAATAATCTAACAGTAAGTATCAAGCCAATTTCATTGATATCAAGGCATCTTAAGTTAACTATACAAGAGCCATTTTGAAAATCGTAGCAATTACACAATTTCATGTGGTAGGTATTCTTGAATGAAACCTAATCCAAAAGGTTAAACGTAAACCATAAGCTCAACATATAGACACACTGGTTATTTTACTTTCATCTTATGTACAGCAACACACACCCATTCGTACTATCAGCAGACAGCTTATACCACAAGCCTCCTACTGAACTAGAAGGGCAACGTTCGATTAATTATTTAAATGGTACCCATCACTTCCATATTTATACCGATATTGGCATCGAATAACACAAAAACCTGTTCGAGCCACCTTCAACTAATGAATGAACAGTGCATGGTACCTGGTACCGTCTTATTAGCTTATGTTAATAACAATAACCAACGAATATAAATATAATTGTAACTCATTATAGTGCTGTGGTGATTAGCACCAATGCCAATTCTAGTAACGGAATCGCTAATATGTTCGCCTGTTCGGTGTTGGTAGATGATGAATTTCAATTTCCAAATGTGCCAAGATAATGGATATGCTTAACTGTAAAATGTAGCGTGGATTTCTGCGAAAGACTTAATTGCTGATGTATTACTGAAGATCGATTTGTCTCACTTTATCTATATAATACTGGAACTGATGTAAAAACTAAGGGCAAAGACCGATTTCGGTTCGCTTGAGATTCGTGACCTTATTCGTAACTGTAATTTTACTATGTAGGTTTTGCTGTTGTTGTTTTTTATCCCGTAAGAAAATATAATAAACGTATCGGTCGATGGTTTACATAGGAATGGGTATTTTACACGAAATCGTGGTGTTTCAAAAGTACTACAGTTGAGAAATAATTATTTAAGGAGACGAGAATATAGATTTTAATAACATCGTAATTGAATTTCAATTTAATTAATTCCTTGTTATGAATTTAACCACTTGAAATAATTTGAAAAAAAAAATTAAAATCTTAGAAACGAAAGTTAGAAGAAAACTACTGATAACGCTTATCAGTTACCAGTGCTCAGAAGTGATTTAGATGAAGCCATGTGGCAACGTTACAAATAATAAACAGTTCGTTTAGTTTTATCTTCTTTTCCTAGTATTTTAAAATGATTTATTAATTCATTCTATATGATCATCAATGAAATTACATTTTCAGAACAGCATTCTTGACAATAAAACGTAGAATTTGATTACATTTTTACATTGCGATGTTGCCAAATCTACATAATAAAACCAATGTTTACTGTTATCGTGTTTTTGTTTACAGATATTTTGATAAAATGACGAAACACGTTCTCAAGCTCAAGAACTTGAAAAAATCTAGTTTTTCAAAATCGCATCGAATGAACTTCGCAAGATGAAGGATTTTCGTGATATTTCACAAATCCGATACTAAAGTAAGTCTAAATACGTACTTTTCTCATATAGAATACTACACTCTACCGCATCCGCGAATTATCGCTCTATCAATTACAGACTAAAAATCGTATCATTTCCGCAAACTCGAAACTTTCGAAAAAATACGACCTTCGTATGCGCACGTACGCGACGAAACTGCATTTCGTTGATCGAAAAACGTTTCCGGCTTTTCGGCAATATACCACGTCATTTAAGCATACGAGGGGAAGCATGCAAAACCGCAAGTTAACCATCGATACGTACCTGTTCGTTATTACATGTTGGAAACAAAAAAGAAGAAAAAATACGATCTTGCGTAAATGATCAAACTGCGAGCTGATTGGCCGAGTAAAATGGAAAAAAGGTGAAAATTATGTAATCACGTTACACCGTTATCATAGCATTCACGCGACAAAACATTCACTGGATATTACGAATAGATCTGAACACTTACATTTGACACACATGAACATTAACTACATCAGTTAACACACAATAATTGTACTGTATTCCGCACAGAAGGCAAACCGCATAATAAAACACAAACACGCTTTTTGCAATAAGTAAACAAGCTTATCCTGCGTGCGCGAACGGAATTAGCGGCTGATTCAAAGATACTATACGTTTAATTCGTTACAGTGTAGTTAATTATAAAGCTAAAAATGTAACGTCTATTTATTTGCAGCCGACTACGTCTTTCAATTGCGTACATCGGAACTCCGATGAGTAAGTTTCATTATATGAAAACTCAGAAAAAACGAGCTTGGAAATTCGCCGAATACCAAATGCTTGGTCCAATCTACGTGTCGTAAAATTTGACACTAATGATGGATTTTTCTTAATTAATACGTAAAATTCAACCGACATTTATTCGATTAAAATAATTTCACGCGTCGGAAATCACGACTAATAATTTGTTTGCGATCGCTGCGGTTTTGGATGTCGACGTGATTTAAATTATAATCGGTGATATAATTCTTTTTCATTTTGAGAGTTGTTTTCCTTATCGAATTTTTCGCTAATTGAAATTTCGCAGGATGTTCTAGAACGTGTATTTGTGAACGCATTTTAAATGTCATTCCTATTGATGAAATCGTCGTCTAGGTAAATTTCCATCATTACGAGTTCGTCTACGAATAAAATGTGGTATCATTTAGCGAAGCGAGTCTACCTTTAATGAATACCTACATGTCTGAAATTTTTCAAATGCTTCTTAATCGTGTTTCGATATGAACTTTCTAATCTTTATTATAAATTGGATTTATTTTACTTGATTTTTCGACGAAAAAAAAATTGACAGATTCAGCTAATTTTTTCATTTACATATTGTTACACCGTTCTTTGTTGTGTTTACTCCTCGCGTGTGCACAACCGACGCACAATTTGCAATTCACGATCGCACATGGCGGTAACAAGTTGCACTCGTTGAACGTGTTGTACTTTAATTTTACTAGTACGATTCTTTCGTTGAAACTAAACTCAAAATTTAAACCTGAAAGAAATCTAAACCAATTCAAAATATAACTTTAAAATTTCAACCCATCAAAAAATCATAACTTGACCTAAATCATAAATTTTCAAAATCTGGCCCAAAATAGAACTGTAAAGTTGAGATACATTCTCATCGAGGAGGCGTGACAAAGTGGCGCAGTGGCGCTATTCTGAATTGATAGGTGATGCTGGGTACCAGCCTAAAAAATCTCGCACCGATCGAATGTTTTGTATTCGAGAAATAAATATTGACCTAACACAAAAATCATCCACACTAGAATAATCTAAATAAGATTCTCTTTTTCCCAGAAAAAACCGCATATTTTTATTTATTTTAGTTATTGAGGTATAATTATTCAAAATCGGTAAACAAAAGTGATAAAAAAATGTTTTTGAAGTATACCGCTACCCCTGAGGTGTGGAGGTTAGGCAAACATACATACATGGACTCAGTTTATATTGCATAGTTTCTAGGTTGAAGGCCTTACTTCTATCCCGGAACACCCTGTATAGTAAGTTTTTCCAATTTACATTACGATTTTTGATATCGATGTTCGTAATGCAACTAATCTTTCAATTTTACAATAAATAGATACAAGCAATAAAAACAACAACAAGAACAATTTATTTCCCAATAAGTATGAATAACAATAAAATTACAAAATTACCATCATCTACCGACACGTTTCCGCGTTCAATTTCCCGACAACGCGCACCTTTAGAACCCCTGAACGAAAATTCGAAAACTGAAAATTCACTACGAAATACGACACGTTGACACATCTCCGTAATACTGATTCCCGGTGAACATGAATTCCCGTTTTTTATATCTTCTTACTCGGTCTTAATTTCCTCTTGACGATGGTCAGACTAGGCTCTAATTCAAAAGGATTCTCGGTCTCTTTGGGTTTAGGAGGCTGAGTATATTTATTCAAAAACTCAGGCATCGTAATCCGATAATTATTCGGTAACTGAGATATCGTCTGTAGGATGATTTCTCTGAACCAGTAAATCAATCCGACTAGGACAATGAAAACGGCGCCCGAATACGAATGCTTGACTTCGCCATCTGGCACGTTGAGTTCGGTTTTGAAACTCATTTGTAATCCGTGATACGTGGCGTTGGTGGTGAATTGGACGACGTTCGAGGTATACGTGTACATGGATTTCGGTAATGTCGAATCCAATTGTACGTAGTAATTTTTATGATTTAATGATAACGTCGGGAATGTTATGAGAACGGTTTTTAGTTGGTATTTCGATAATTTCCATTCGTTTAGTTTGACCGTGTGCATGATGTTGCCTTCTTCATCGATCAGTTTTAGTTGCAGGGTACGAACGTGGGCGGCTTGGTCGACGGAGACGTATACCCAGACGTCGCATTGAGCTGGTTCGATGACCGAGACGAAGTTTATATCGTGGACGTCGCTTGCGTTTACCTGCGCATCAAAAAATAACGTTATGAGGAATGTCTTCGGATATCGGCTTGGATCGTGTACCTTAAAGTTAGCGGTCTCTGGTAATGTTTTGAAAATTGATTTATTTATATTTGGACCTTTTTTCAGTCTTATTTCGTAGGTGCACTGTAAACAAATCGTGTTTCAGAAAATGTTCATTAATACGGGGAAATCTGCAAAAAATACATACTTCCGGTTGCAATCCTCTTATTCGGTAATTTCCATTTTCATCGGTAGTACCTTCTTCTTGATGTTGAACACATTCCCCTTCCGGTTTACCGACCGCTTCAAGGACGATATCTTTTTCAGGGATTCGATTCAACGAGGCAACATTGCCGAAGACGCTGTACAATACTCGATGACCCCTTTAAAATAATGGTTTTTTAATCGTATTTTCCTTCGGATACAATGACCGTTGAGTATTACTTACTGGAATAAAACCGGAACAGACTCGCCTTCTTTGATTTTCACTACTTTCGAAGGCGGTGAGAATTTGTATTCTTTGAGCATAGGTCTTAAATAGTACTCGCTAGGTTTAAGCGATAGGAATGTGATTTTGCCGTCGACATTGCTTTGACTAGTTTGACGATAATTCTCTCCGCCGGAAAGTGATAATAAAACGCCCTAAAATGAGGCAACATTTGTAAATTGTCAAAAGAGGGGTTTTTTTGAGTGAAATACCAACTTGTAGGGGTTTATTTTCTTCATCTGTCAGGGTAACTTGTATATCCGCCAATTTGTGAGCTTTAAAGACGCCATTTTCTAATGGTCCACTTAATATGTATCCTTCTTTCTCACCGATTACTCTGCAAATAAGATGGAAATATTTAATATAAAGATTATTCAACGTATGAGACTAAATTACAGCCAAAAATTGCATAATCCACCTGTAACTATGATCCGAATGTAAAGGCCTAAATTTGTATCTTCCATCTAGATCGGTAACCATAGACACGATGACGTCATCGGAATCATCAAGAATAGAAATTTTCACATCTTTTAACGCAGGTTCGACACGTCCCTCGAGTCGGATACCTTTCTTGGCGATGATACGATCCGGCAACTCGATACAATCGTTCGGTCCACTAATTGAAATTCGCGACGGAGTGAATAACAAAGCAGACGACTCTGGTTGGATGGAAAGCCTTTCATTGGGAGCTGACTGGAATTGGTACTGGTACAAGTAAACGTGAGGTTTACTCTTATCGACAATCGGTTTAATGGGTCCGATCCTGCATGAATAAAGTATTAAAGAAGCTCATACCGAAACCTCGAACAGAAGCTGGGCTCACTTTGTCTTCAATGTGGCGTTATTATCGACCAATATTTTAACATAAACGTCGTCAGCTTTCTCCGACGATATGATGTTTCCGGATACGCGATGCGTACGAGCAGTCAGCATCAAAGACTCTTGGCCTAATTCCCATCTAATCACGGCGTCTCCATATCCGTGACATCCGACTGGTTCCAGATCATAGAGCGCGTCGCCGGGTAGACAGTTTTCTTGTAATCCGGCCTGAATATCGAGGATGCCTTCTTTGACAACGGTACCGTTGCTGGATAACTTTTTATATCGTAGCTGTGGACAAGTTGCGAAATTAGGATTCATAATTTGTGCACGAAACGGTACTCGAGCCCTTTGAGACGTACTTGGGTGCTATGAGATGACGATACAGAAAACGAGATACCGGTTCGAATAAATGGCGGAGCGCTATTTGAAATTTCCGCGATTCCTACAGTCAGCGTTTTAAATGTCCAGCACCATTCTTCACTGTCCAACACGCTAAGTTCGTATTTACCAGGGTATAAATCGATGAAAGTATATTTGCCATCTGAAATAAATCCCAGATAAAATTATCAACTAGAGGAACAAACAGAAACACGAGATGCCGATATATTTGTACCTTTGGTAGTGGTTCGTTTATCAATTCCGCCGTCTAAACTTGTCAAACGCAAGTTAATCTCGTTGCAGGATTTATCATCGTCGCAAATCACAGATCCGGTCAAAAAAGCGGTCTTTTGCTCGAAATTTACACCATTTATAGGCTGATCGGTGACTTTTAAATTAGTTACTTCTGGGTAAAACCTGCATAAATGATTCGAGTTAAAGCACATGTCACCGAAATCTTGGAGAAAAGTAACCTCGAACGTACCATAATATTTTATGTGAATCTTTTCCAATAAAGGAAACCTTAACGGTGTAGTCTCCGGAAGCCAGATACGTGCAGAATTCTCCGTTTTTATCTATCTCAGCGCTAATCTCGTTTTTACTAGCGCTAATGAAATTTACATGGATTTCCACAGGTTGCAGTTTACTCACTTTACCACATACTTTATACGAATCGGGGTAAATATTACTCAAGGTGGCTGAATTAGGGGATATTTTCAGTTGTAAGTCGTTGAATTGGTAATCATCTACAAAGACAGATTAAAATTAACTTCAAATCGATATAAAAATAAAAATAGAGAATCTCGAACATACTCGATTTAATTTGTATATTATGAGATCCACTTTTCACCCCTTCGAAAATGAAAGTTCCCGATTCGTCGGTTTCGGTGAATTTATCTTTATTTAATACAATTTTAACTTTTTGCATTGGTTTGCCGTTCTGTGGATGCGAGAGTACACGACCAACAACGCTGAAACCCGAAACCTAAACGAAAATTACGAAGTTAACTCGAGTGAAATACTATAAACAGGGTGATCACGTACTTGAAATGGTTTCGAGAACACGTGGCTATCTTCGGATACGGTGAAACGAACTGTACGCGGATGTACGTCAAATTTCAACGAATTCACCGTACGGTAAAACGGAACTAGAACGTAATTACCAGATGGTACGGATGGGAATACGAATTGACCTTTGGTATCAGATTTTACGTGGCATAATTCATGTACGTTGGTTAATTTTAAATCAGTCGAGTTGAAACCTTCGATTGGAGATGTGTCGCAGCCCAAGATCCATGATTTTTCAATCTAAATAAAATCGATGATTTAGTATCGAAAGTTACAATAGCGGAATTTGTAATTACATACTTTAGTATCAGCAGCATGAAAAAGTATGAAATCGACACCGGCGATTGGCTCGCCGCTGCTGACGACTGAACCGCTGACGTCATATCCAGCGAAAATCAAACTTTTCGGAGGCAATTCGTAATTGCTTTTTTCTATGTTAAACGTTGTTAGTGTTTTACTCAGACGCCATCTATTCGGAAAAATTATTATATAGACGATTACTAATGAAAATCAATAATTGACTGTAAATTACTTACGATGGATGAGACGATCGAATGATATATGAGCCAGGTAAAACAGGAGATATATCGAAACTACCATTTTCACCTGTAACAACCGAATGAACCTCTTTCTGTTCGGTTGGTAGATCAGCAACTAATACAATGGATACGCCCTTAGGACCTTTCCGGTCACCGATACTTGCCACCTAATAGGATGTAAATTAATTTAACAATCGGTGTTTATTTTCTACGTGTTTTTTAACAACTTACCTTTCCAAATATTCTGAAGCCCTTGAAATAAAAATGTACATCTTGTCCTTTACTACAAATATCATTCTGGCCATCGAAATTGATTTTCACCTCGTTCGGCTCAAATACCCATCTATGGATACTGGACGGCTGAACATTTCGATTAAATTTAGTACAATAAATCGCGGGTACGTGAAAAGAAACACAGTGTTTTATTTTACCTTCAAAATGTACTCTCCCTTGTCGTAAATCGGCAAGAAAAAGTATCCGTTATTCGGAGCACATTCGATTCTGTCCTTCAAATTACCTTCTTTTGAGAACCTGTCGTGAAATAATATCCAAATAAATTTGTATTTATGAAATTTGCGTTAAATGTTGAAAGAAAAGCTTACAATTTTACTTCGACTTTGGATAGGTCTATGGAAACATCACTTTTGATGAAGCCGTTACACCCTAAAATACGATCAGATTGGATAGTTTTGTCGATTAAACAAAAGCTCAAAAGGATAATAATCCCAAAAGTTGAGCCCGACTTCATGATTTTAAATAAATATACTTAAATTTAAATTATAATCATGTCAAAAATTTTCCGACATTTGAATTATTCGAAAAAATTTTCCAAGTTTTAATGTCAACTTTTTAGACTTCGTGAGAAAGAAATTCATTTGACAATAGCTGCAGAAATACCGTAATTTTCGGTAAATTTTAAATTCTCGTTTTTTCGCGCAGAAGCACTCAGCTGATCATTCGGTAATCTTCGTCAATCATCGTGTTTCGCTCGGTACGACGAAAAATTATCATGAAATTCGTTTTCCCCTCCAGAAAACGATGTTGTTTATAGACTACCTGAAATTATCCCATAAATGAATTGAAAGCAGTAATCGTCTAAATTAAATTAGAATGTAATGCATTTAAGAGTTTCCCACTTAGTGAAGGAAATTATCTCTAAAACACTTGGTTATTTTTAGCGCTTAAAATTGCTTGGATAAGAGTACTCGGTGTTGGAAGTTTACATCTCAAGTGGTAGCCCGACAGATCGCTGAAAAATTCGTTGAAAAGTTGGATTTACGATGCATTTCTCAATACCTGAAACGAAAGAGGTTAAAGAAGGAAATGGATCTTCATACATTGTAAGCAAAAACTTTGAAAATTGTTATTCATCTTAGGATTTCCTAATGAAGTATTTTGTATACAGGTTTATAGCATCTTTATCAACGGTATTTTCCACTGCAATATGCGTTACAGTCAAATGCACACTTTGAACGAACAACTGAAGCAAGTTTTTGGCTCTCAAGCGTTACCATATTTCCCTCCAAAGAAACTTTTCCCTTTATCTAAAACGCAACTCGAAGAGAGACAGTTTTGCTTGGAGAAATATCTCCAAGGAGGTAACAACAATCACAATTTCATTATATTCGTCGTGTAATGAAATCATTTGAATGAAACATATGGTTTTAGTAAGCCAACAAAACGAGCTAGTTAATAGCAACGTGCTGAGAAGATTTTTATTTTCGGCTCAGCAGAAAGTGGCTAGTAAATGGCACGATGATCATAATTTAACCATTTGGCTACTAAATGGTACCCAAGTTGTGGTTAAAGTAACATACGAGGATAGTTCTGAAATCGTACTTCAGGTTTGTTTTCAAATCAACTTTATTATTAAATTGCATCACGGTATTTACATTTTACTCGTGTATTCGCAGAAAGTATGTGACCAGTTGAGAATACCTCATGAACTAAATCAGTATTTTTCCTTATTCGTACAACGACAAACCGAAAACGGTGAAACTTCTTGTAAGTCATGCTAATTATATTTATTATTTCGTCGCATATTTTTTAATCAAAGATCACGTTTTATTTAGTGATTCATCTTCTGCAAAATTACGAATGTCCGGTGATAACTATGAAACAAATTTCCGGTCAGAATAAAATAGTTATTAGGAAAAGGTAAATTTGCATGAATTTTCGTTGATCGTGCAGAATAAATTAATTCATTTTTTTCAGTTATTGGGATCCGGCAATTGACATGAAATTATTATCGGATCGATCGACGTTGAATTTACTATATTCTCAAACGGTCTCCGATGTCGAAAGAGGTTGGATTATCAGCGATCGCGATACTCAAGAGAAACTTGCCACTTTACAATCACGCGGCGCTAAACGTGACGTAAGCTTTTCAACATATTTCTTGTCGCTTTCGTATTAATTGTATTTTGTTTGTAGTATTTAGAGGTCTCGAGGACGTTGAAATTCTACGGTTACATAAGATTCGAGCATTGCACCTGCGATTACCCCGAACCCGGTACCGAAACTACTATCTCGATTGGTCAAAAAGATCTTATATTTTCGCCCAAAACCGAGGCACTGGCTGAGAAAGAATTTAAATTTAGAATCACCAGGATACGATGTTGGAAAATTACTCCGTTAACTGTAATATCATGTCTTCATTGTGTGCCTTTTTGGCGGAAAATAACAAAGTATTTTTCGGTAGGAATTCAAACAAGGGGTACAGTTGTCGTTTGAGTATTTAATCAATACAGATAAGCTGCAATGGATTACGATTATTAGCGAATACGTGTTTTTCTTATCAGTTTGCCTGCAAGCTATCGTCGATGAATTAATGCTCAAGAAATCCGGCACTTTGACAAATAACGTAAATTTCTTATTTAATTTTTTTCCCATCATGAAAGATATTCAATTATTTTATTAATTTACAGACTAATTACGAAAACGATCACCTTATCCCGAAGCCACCGGGTAGTTCGCAAATATCCTCCGTTCATTTTCAAAAACCTTTAGTAAGTTAATTTTTTACTGATTAATTTATTCCTAGAAAATATTTAATTTTTATTTCTCATCAGGGCAGAAGATCAAAAGTAAACGGTAAAAATTCCTCATTTGTACCCCTTCTCGAGAACGATTCTTTTGTGAACATAGGAGACGACGATTTATAAATCGGCCCCCACCATCAATAATTCTACGCACTTCCACTCAGTTGATCTCGAATAAGAGTTTTTCTCATACTAGACACGGATACAGTAATATTGTGATATACCGTTGAGCTTTATTTAGATGTCTTGGTTCAGTGATTTAGATTAAGCTTATAAAGAACTTTTCCTCTTCAGTTTTATCAATGTGTTCTTAGAATTAAATCTTATCTTGTTTTGGAAACCGATCGTCCCAGTTGTTTACTTTTCTACGTCTTTAGATGCCTCGTCGCCATATACATTCCTCGACTGTTTTAATCTCATAGAAGAGCAATTTTTAATGTAATGTTTTTACTTTTAAAGTAAGATTCCATTTTTTTCCTTTTTATATTCATTGTAGTCGTTTAAGAATGACATCGAGCTGTATCAAAATATGTGTACGTATTTTCTAAATAAATTTTTTTTCGGTATTAACACTTGTAAGGAGAGATTTGTGAAGCGCCGCCCCCTAGGGAACTGAATAAACAACAGATTTATAAGCAGAAGCGTTAAATCGCACGTTAGAACTCGTAATTTCGTAAATCTCACATCGTATTCGTAAACGTATCGATTTAATAATCATGAAAAGTGAAATCCACCGAGAATAATGTACTATGCTGACGTCATTTTGCGAGTAATTTATCAAAAACACTCGTTTGATGTACATGTAATTGTTTTGAAAATTACAGAACAACAGCTTAGTAATTTTTACCATCGAATCTCATTTTTAAGCGAAATAGAAAAAAAGAAACGAATTGATCATTACTTTGAAAAAAAAATAACAAACGAAAAAAAACACTGAAAATTATTTTCTAAAAATAAACGACGAAAAAATAAACAATAGAGAGTAAATTAAAATTGGTAACGCGTAAAAAACACTAGATTAATAATCAGTCTCATCTACATTTCTATAATTGATTCATTTGAAATTCCGAATATTTACCGAACATTTGTAACGCTGAATTTAACGAAAGTGGTGTTTGCAACGTTGAATTATACGTCTGGATGAAATTTCTCATCGCATTAAGAAAATACGTTGGATTAGTGGAAACTCGACAACGAATTTGACTAATTACTTGATCGAAATCATATAACACTTGTTTAGTCATTTCGACATGATTAAGCTTTTGATATTGATCATGAACTAAAGACGAGGTCATTGGTTGAGTCAATTCGGTTAAATTATTCTCCGGTAATATCTCAGATTGAGGTTGGTATTCAGACCTCGAATACGACATGGTTCTGTTATCATAAACATTCGATGAAGAAATTTGATATTTATCTAAAGAGGAGACTATATTCATAGACGACACAAGAAGTGCGGCAGGATTATCGTAAATATCTTTTTGTGGTGTCTCCGACGGTTTATCTAGATGAGTATTTTTGTATACGGGAAAAGGAATGGAATTGGGTAATTGATAAGATTCTTGGCCGAGTACTTCACACGATTTCGATTTATTTTTATCGATTTCGCAACGTTGCTTGGTCATTTTACGATAGAAATTATAAACCCAGCGACTCGTTGGACAAATTCCTCTATCGGAGATGATATCGTCGCCGTATAATAGCTGTAAATCTTTGGTATGCTCGTTTAAAGCGGCTTTGGGACCTTTTCCGGCCTGGAACATGATGCGAAATTTATTAACCACTTCTTCAACGGGATCGCGAAATTTAGCAGCTGCGTCGGTAAGGTGATTGTGCGTGTGTTTAATTCGTATTCTTGACCAGCTTCTGCAAATGATTACTGATATAACGCATTGTACTTCCTATTTTCGTACATGATTGACTTACAATTGAAATGTATTTTTATGTTGATAAACTCGAATAAACACCGTGGCTGAGCATCCGGTATGTTTAGCATGAGGAGTACTTCTTCGTTTCGGTAAAGTATTATGCTGACAACGATATCTATCGATTATGAACTGTAATTTTATCGCAAAATTAGCGTCTCAAAGAAACGTTAATAATTTTTCAAAATACTTACGACGTAAGATCGATCAAATGATTGACACTGTCTACGCATTTTTCTAAAAGTTACTTTATTTTTCCTTTGAAATTTATCGAGCCATTGATTTGCGTCTTCTCTGTTACTCAAATTGCAGTATATCTCCGAGACAAAAGATGTATCGTTGATTTGTACATGCTGAACGACTTCGTATTTGTAATTTTGTTTTTCGGGCAGTATTTCCTGAAGATCAGATTCTTAGTTTTACCAACCAGAATACAATAAAAAATCTCGAACTTACTTCTAAATTGCTATATTTTTCCAACTCGTGAGTATGCTGTAATAGAGTTCGTTTATTTGGGAAATTCTCTTTACATTCGATACAACGAAGATTCTGAGGTTTCGTATGGATATCGCTAATATGCCTTATTAAAGTATGCTTCGAAGTAAACGTATCTTTGCACATATCACATATAATTTCTTCATCGTCATTACTCTACAAAAAAAAACAATCAGTGTAAAATTCAGTAGAGGACTAGAGGTTCAACATTATCAACCTACTTTATTTACACAAAAATTATCGAAACGTTTCTCTTCGTTATTTTCAGGATAGCATTTTTCAATATCTAGGATAAATTTTGGTTTACGATTTGTATCGATGATGCGTCCTCTTAACAACGTTCTTTTCTCATCTCTAGTACATAAATTGAATTAATAATGAAGCGAATTCATCATGTGTAATTTATCATACCGAATCGGAGAGGCTCCATGAGCCCTACGACAGTGCCTCCTCAAATTATATTTATCGTAAAACATATTCTTGCACTCGGGACATTGAACATTGCCTTGTTTCTTTTCCAACGGCTCTATGTTGTGTTTGTTACGTAAATGTACATACAGAGCTTTCTTCTGAGTGAATCGAACATCGCACATATAACAAACGATATTCTTTTCCGGTGATTTTTCGTTTTTCCTAAAGCAAAATTCATTCTCAAATACGTATGATATTATTTTAAAACGTACGAAATGCCAGTGCATCACTTACGAAACATGCTCATTCGATTTTTGACGCCTAATTTTAGGTAAGGTCATTTTAAAAAATAAAATTATTTATTTCAAAATTTTCGATTTATTTATTTACATAATTATTTTTTAATCGATGTTCAAAAGTGAATATTTCACCGTAAAAAATTGTTTTTTTATCAGCTGAAAGCAACGTTGCCAATTCTCGTAAAAACATGAATATTGGAAAAAAGCTTCTCTGCAAAGCCAAAAACAAAACAATTATAAATTTGGAAACGTCGCGGTATAAAATTGTAATTTTGACAAGGGCAGATAAAATTTGCGATTGCTTAGCGAATCGAAATTTTGATTTTTCTTTGAGCAAAATAATTTATTAAAATTCAAAAATGTCGTCCAAAAGGCTTTCCAATATTATTTACTACTACAAGCCAAACCATCCGATTAAAATCGTCCCACCAAATGTGGGATTTATGGGTAAGTACTAATGTACACTTACGATCTAAATTTCTGCTCTCGGATAATTTTGCATCATAAATTTCAGAGTATTGGAGAAAATGGCAGTTTCTAAGAAATAGATACAACAAACTCGGTAAGTCTTATAGAATGTCAATATTAAATAAACGTCGGTATGTAACCTTCGATCTTTTTAGGTTTGTATCATGACGATGTTATTTACGAGTACCCCGATGTAAAAGAAGCTGTTCGTCGTTTACCCAGAGCAATCAAAGAAGAACGAGATTGGAGATTTTTACGTGCTATTCAGTTGGACTTGAAACTGGATTATTTACCTCCTGAAGAATGGACTCAATATGAAGATGTAATGATATTTTTTTATAATTCTACTATCCAATCATTATTTTGACGAATTTCATTTTACAGGATATTACCAAAGGCAGATACCTTCAGCCGTACATAGAAGAAGTACGTAAAGAAATGGAAGAAAGAGAAAAGTGGAATAGTATCTATTAAAAACTTAGTAGCTTAGTGTTTCTGTTTAATAGTTCATGTATAAATGTACCCTGCATGTTTAATTTTTGCATCTAACGGAGAACCATTATTTCATGTTAAGTACTGGATTATGTACGAGTCTCTTTAAATGTTTTATCTTCGTTTATTAAAGTACATAATGTATTTAGATCTTTTTTCATGCTTTTTCAATTCACAGATTTATATGCGTGAAATTATTTCTCTAAATTGAAAATTACCTCAATTGCTTTCACAAATACTTCCATAGAAAGTATAAAATAACAAATAATATTTTATTAAAGAACATATCACGAATAATGGTTACAATAAAATGGTATAACGATACATTAAAATTATTATACATCGGAAAAAAAATAACGATAAAATATAAAACACATTAAAAAACTATAAACTTTGTTCGTGTCATAAAAATCTACACAAATCGTATAAATGCGATTCAATTGTGACATTTTTGATGAGAATAAATCACTCTATATTTTGATCAGGCACAACACTCGCGAAAAAAATGACTAGATCCTTTGGTGACATACAATTCGAAGGGTAAAATCGCTGATTAATTGGAAACATTTAACGATTCGTTGACATTAACGTATTCGGAAAACGTGAACTTTTGAACTAACTCGGAAAAGGTAGGTCTATTGCGTGAGTTATACTCCCAGCATTGCTGCATTATTTCATACACTTCCTTTGGACATTTCTTAGGCTGAGGTAGACGTTCACCTCGATCCACAAGATCGATTACCTGGAAAATTACTCGATTAGTTGTCATCCAATGAGGATCGATCAATATAACTTACCTCATTGCCTTTCAGAGTTCCATAAGGTTGATCTCCATAAGAATACATTTCCCATAACGTAACTCCAAAACTCCATACGTCGCTGGCGCTAGAAAACGTCCCAAAATTATATGATTCCGGAGCATACCTAAAAAAGATACAAGATTAATACACCTCAATTACGAAATTTTTGTTAAAATTTCTCACAAACCATTTTATAGGCCATCTCCCTCCACTTGTGGCTCGATAATATTCTCGATCCGAAGTTAACGTTCTGGATAAACCAAAATCGGTGATTTTCGTTTGAAATTTATTCGCCAATAAAATATTACGAGCGGCTAAATCGCGATGAACGAATCGTTGCTGTTCGAGGTATTCCATACCTCGGGCGATCTGATTAGCCCAAATTCTCAATTCGTAATTTGGGCTTACATCGTGAGGATTTTTCAGTAAGTAACATAATACTGAGCCTAAAGTTACTAGTTCTTGAACCTATAAAAAGTAAAGTAACTAGAAGGAGATAGGAGAAGAGTATCCAAACCATCGAAATATTAATCACCATTAATAAACTCGGTGGCTCAGTACAGATTCCGATGAATTTAACAATACAGGAATGATTTAATTTCATCATAACGGCGGCTTCTCTTAAAAACTGCTCTCGACTTGAGTCCGCCATATCTTGACGTAATGTTTTCACCGCCACTTCTTCCTGTAAACATCAAATCGTTTATTCATCGCGATAAATTTCGGTCTTCGGTTGATGTACCTCGAATCCTTCACGATTTTGTAATATAGCTCGAAAAACAGATCCAAATTCGCCTTCTCCTATGACGTCCCTTAAAATAATATTATCCCTTGGAATAGAACCTGAAATTTAAATTCATGATGAAAATGAAATTACGCGTATCTGCGATAAAAATCCACTAATACCATCAGTCTTATCATTTTGATCGTGATTTTCGTGCGGAGGAATTTCTGGTACTACCACAGGTGTCTTTTTTGGTTTGAAGCTCAATGGTAATGTGGCCGTATTGTGAATGTTCAAATTTCTCGTATCGTTTCCATCAAGCGAACTGTTACGCGGAGTGCTCCTTGCAGGTCGAGGTAATGTAGAAGACTGAAAAAGAATCATTGAATGATTTTCTTTCAAGAAATTCACTTCACTAACGACGGTTTAGCTTACCAAACTGGGATGCGGTGTATCTGGTAAAGGAGGCCTGGGTCTAGGTGGCACCGGAGTTTGTAATTTAATGGGAAGTCCGTCCGCCATCGTCATATAATAATCGATCAAATGCTCCAATGAGTCGGCATAAGGTCCATCGTCAATATAATAAAATTGCCCCTAATCAACAATTTTCTTGAAATCCACAGTACGGATATTTTAACGAAGGAAGATGAAAAATACCTGCTTTTGGATTTGAAAATTATACGGTTGTTCGAGATACATCATGGTCAACACATTGCCGCTATTTTCGCTATAACGTACTAAAAAACTACCATCGGGATTTCCGCTGAAATTCTTCAAAGTCTCGATGGCCTGGTTACGACCTAGTGTACTATGATACCATTCGGATTTACGAGTTTTTGGGGTCGGATGTTGGTAATTAACTGCAAAATGAGCAAAAGAATAACAACGGTCACTAATCTCATTTACTCGTTTAGGCCTCACTTACGTAATAAATCGGCGCATTCCTGATGGCCGCCTTTTCTCGCCAAATCGGCTGGTATTTCACCGAGATTTGTGCGCGGCCGAAGTGGCGCATTTAGTGATAATAACGCATTAACGCAGTCTATATATCCTCTACTGGCGGCTTCGTGTAAAGGTACCCAACCTAAGAGAATTTTCATCGTGAAACAAATCGTACTAAAATTAAATTACGTTGAATAATTTACCAGTTTCGGAATTTCTCATTTGAACATTAGCACCGCCTTTTTGAACGAGTATTTGTATCATTTTAGGCGAATTTTGATGACAGGAGTACTATAACAAAAACGTAAATTAACGCTTAATCGAAAAGTCTGCAGAGGATGAGGAGATACTAACATGAAGCGGAGTATATCCTTCGGAATCACGACAATTTACATTAGCTCCATTCAATATAAGCTTTTCCATTATACTACTTCTGTTAAATTTACAAGCTAAATGAATAGCAGTTTGGCCTTCTTGATTTTTCGCTTCTAAGCTACGATTTTTGCTTTTAAGCAGTTCTTCAACGATGACGAGATTTCCTATAAATGAATGGCGTTAATAACGTCTTTTTTTTATCGATGATGTAAAGTTTACCTTCTTTGGTAGCTCTGTGAAGTAAATTTGTTCGATCATGAAGTCTGGTGTCATGTGGCGGAGGATCTTTTGGAATTGGATTTTTTAAAACTACATCTAGTCCGTGATCAGGCTCTTGGTAATATTTGATTAAAGACTCCAAACCATGGGAGATAGTTTGTTCATCTAAAATACAATTATATTACAAGGGTTCTTTGTAGTGTCATTTAACAAAGGTACAAACCAATAGAGAAGAATGCGTCATCTTCGTGTTTTCGGATTTGAAAATGAATCACTTCATTGTCTGATAGTACAGATAAAACGTAATCCCCCGATGAAGAATTACTATCTCTGACTAAAAATGTTCCATTTCCTCCATCAGATTCTGTAAAATTGACAAATTTTCTATAGTACCTCCCGATGATTAATAATTAGAAGGATAGTGCGGCGGCGATAAAATTCATTGGGATTTTACCTAAATTAATCCTGTATTGTTAGGCTGCTTAAAGATAATAATGTTGTTAGATTTATTTAATTTTTAATTTGATAAGTTGGATGATAAGAATTGCATATTTACCTTTTAAAAGATTCTCAGCATCTTCTCTGGAGAGTTTTCCATGGTAGAAACGGATGCTATTGTCGTAACTCATGTTCACTTCATGCTCTAGCGAACGAGTTAACAAAACGTTTTCAACCATAAAGGCTTTTACTACAAATTAATTAATTGTGAGTAATTTGATCGTGAGGAATTTCAATTTCAACAAGTGTAAAGTAATGTTACCAAACATTACATTGAAAATAGTTATGAATTAAGAATATTTAAAATTTCTTAAAGTGGCAACACTACAAAAACAATTTTTATCAACACAACAACGCGCGCTGTTTGAATGATAACCAAAGGTGACTTGAAAAGTTATTCGGAAATTTTCTATTAATTTCCTAAAAATTTGCTAAAATAATGCTATAATTAGCGTTTAAGCCGAAATTATGACGTTCCCTATCAATTTAATTTTCAGAAAAAAAAATTACCGCAGTAAACCTCTGTTTACAGCGATTAACTACCTTCATCACCGGTTCAAACACTCCTCAAGTAATTTCGCTAAGACGGTTTTAATATCCGAAAGTAACGATATATTTGCTAATCTCGCGTTGGAAGATTGGATCTACCAGAATCGTGATTTTTCAAACGAACAAATTCTGTTATTATGGCGAAACAAAAACTGCGTGGTTATAGGAAGACATCAGAATCCATGGCTCGAGACAAATTTGAATCCAAATGATGATTTGATTGTGGCTAGAAGAAACAGCGGCGGTGGAACGGTTTATCATGACATGGATAATCTAAATTTGACATTTTTTACCCATCGTGATATGTACGATCGAAGACATAATTTGGAAATTATTACCAATTCTATGAAAAAAGAATGGAGCTTGGGATGTGAAATCAATTCAAGAGATGATATCGTTTACAATAATTTCAAGGTAATTTCAGTAGACATCCAAAATATTTCAGTCCATATGTAATGACGGAGATGCTTTTTCTTTTACAGGTCTCTGGTACTGCCTCAAAACTAAGTAGAAAAAGTGCCTATCATCATTGTACTTTGTTAATCGACGCGAATAAAAAAAAAATGTCGACCGCGTTGCATAATTTTCAAGTATGTTGCTTTTTTAAAGCTATTGTTTCTTTAATGTTTTAATAATTTTTCTTACCTACGTCTAGAAAAATATATCCACAAATGCAACACGAAGTACTCCAGCTCCAATTTTAAACCTGAGAGAATTGAATTCTGCTATTACCATCGATAGATTAATGACCGTCATAGGCTTGGAATATTTTCAAACGAAGCCTTGTTCCAAAACTGAAACAATACAACATATTGATTTGAAAGGTTTCAATTTCGTTTCCCCGGAGGAGCATTACTTCCCTGGTAATTTATTTATCTCTTTTTACAAAAATTTTCAAACATAAACACGTAGATTTTTTCTTACAGGACTAAATGAAAAAATAGAAAATTTCCAGTCATGGCAATGGAGGTTTGGTCGGACGCCTAAATTCAAAATCAAGACGTCGTCCCCTTTATCCGATGTTTCGACTAAATTCGCAAACCTATCTGAATGCATTGAGATTAATTTAGACGTTGATAGTGGAATTATAAAAGACGTTTCTGTGAATGTACCGCCTTTATTCATTCCCTTTATTACTAATAATGAAATAAGTAACGTCACTTCGTCGTTTTTAAAACGACAATATTCAGACGATATTTTATCGAGGGTGCAACAACACATGATTGCATTGTTTCGTAATAAATTGGATGACCAAAGATTAACTTGTATACTTTAATAAACGTTATCATGTTTGTTATTTTCAATTACCGCATTTAAAAAATTTTTTCTTTCATGAAAGAAATTATTACACGTAGAAATGGTAGCTTGTTACGAGAGTTATTCGTCTCAAGACATTTCTAAATTCGAAGCCTCAAGTTATATTTTTAGTTGAAAATTGATTTTTCAGAACGTTTGATATTGGAGAATAATAATGAAAAATATTAGTATTGGTAACCTAAAGTAATTCCGAAATAAAAATATTCAAGAAAAAAATGAAGAATATTACTTTCTCGGAGACTTTTTGTTGAATAAATTTCTATGTTGAAGAAAACGAGATGAATTATATTTTTTCATTTACATTTTTGCTGTAATGTTTTTTTTGTTTCAGTTTTTAAAATTTCTGCTCATACAGCAAGATGGTATCGACTTTGCTGTATTTCAAATTCTCCTTTGCCATTGAGTACACCTCAGATTGTGATTATTACTTTTTTGCATTCACTTATATTATATATTTTCATTTTATGATTTGATTTCACATTTCAGAATGTAAGATGGACCAGGATCAAATGGATTTCAGCATGTTTAATGTGTTATGTGTTAATGTATGTATTTTCAGTTCAATCACATTTTTACTTCATTTTTCTGATTTATTTTTTGATTTCCGAGTATTTGGAGTTTTTTTTCTATCATCGATTTTCTACATAGATTTACTATGTTTTTGTTAGAATCGGGGGATTGTGTACGCATTTTCATGTTTCGTTTTACTTTCGAACTTTGTAAGAAAAAAAAATTAGATATTGTCAGTAAACACTACTGATGACGTCAAACAAATCAGAATCGAGGATTTACTTTCGTGAGTGGGACGTACCTTTTCTTGGGTTTTACTTTGTCCTAATCCTTGAGTCGTTTAATTACTTTGAAATTTTTTAAGTTTTTTTTTGTAAAAAAAAAGAAAAATAAAATTACAAATGTGATTACTTGAGATTTTTCTTACAATTTTACGTGTTTTTTAATTATTATTATCGCATTGACCGTGTTTTTTTTTAATTTAGGTAATAATTTGTTAATTCAGTATATGATTTCCATGTTCTCTAGAATTATCTTCAAAACAAATATAATAAAAAATACTTATTTACAGACATCGTATGTTTTAAACCGAGTATTTATCTTATCATTCGCCTTAAATGGATAGTTTTTTCCCCAATTCTATATGGATTACATCTTGAATCGTCATTATTCTTACAGATTACCACTAAAAGATTCTTGAACAAAATGGAATTTGTATACCCTAATCCTCGAAGAGATGAAAGCATTTCCGATACATACAACAATAAAGTAGAAGTAATTATTTTAATACATTTTTATTATAGTTTTCGCATAATGTCGACTCTTTTTCATATATATATAAATTACCACCATCGCAGGTGAAAGACCCATACAGATGGATGGAAGATCCGGATAGCGAAGAAACTAAGAAATTTGTAGACGAACAGAATGCAATCACTAAACCTTTTTTGGACAAATGTCAATTTCGTGCCGATATAAACGCTCGGTTAACTGAGTTGTGGAACTACCCGAAATATTCTTGTCCGGCGCAACACGGTAATAGATACTTTTTCTATAAAAATACCGGTTTACAAAATCAGAGGTAAATATGATGTTTCCTTCATTAAAAATAAATCGAATACTTGAAAAATTGAGAAAATTACAGTGTACTTTACGTACAAGAATCTTTAACCGCTGAACCTCAAGTATTTTTTGACCCGAATGAACTTAGTGAAGATGGTACTGTAGCTTTGCAAGTCACCGCTTTTTCTGATGATGATTTAATTTTTGCATATGGATTAAGTTCTTGTGGTTCTGATTGGGTTACTGTACATTTCAAACACGTTGAAAAAGGTAATTCTTGATAGACTTTATTTGTACAGGTATAAGATTTCCTCTTTTAACAATCCTTGAAATATTTTTCAGGTGATATTTATCCCGAAGAATTAAAAAAAGTGAAACATTCCAATTTATCGTGGACTCACGATAATAAAGGATTATTTTACGGAGTAATTATACCATTTGAATGCCAATCGAAAAGAAAAATTTTCTATGAATTTTGATTATTTCAGGGTTATTTAGATCAAGAAGGTAAAACCGATGGTTCGGAAACTGAGACGAATAAATATCAGAAATTATACTATCACAGAGTTGGAACTCCGCAATCCGAAGACGTCATGGTGTTGGAATATCCAGAAGAACCTAATTTCTTGATGTAAGATTAAAATTAGCTCGTGAAACCGTGTTAGATTGGTAATCGACGTACTTTTCAGTGGATCCCACATAAGCGACTGCGGGAGATATTTAATCGTAACACCTCAAAAAGGTTGCCACGATAACTTGGTGTATGTTTGTGATTTAGAAAAAATCAAATATCAAATCACCGGTAAACTTGAATTTATCCCCATTATTACGAAAATCGAGGCTGATTACGAAGTAAGCACAAATGTCACCTTGCTTTTCGTAAGGAAAGAAATCTAAAACGTCTTATTTCAGTTTATCGCGAATAATGGTACCAAATTCATCTTCAGAACGAATAAAAATGCGCCGAATTATAGATTAATTGTGATAGACATCGAACATCCAGAACCTGAGTCGTGGGAAACGCTCGTGCCGGAACACGAAAACGACGTTTTAGAATGGGTCGAACCCGCGCACAAAAATTTCATGATTTTGAATTATATTCACGACGTCAAGGTAATTTCCAAGCGAAGAAATAATTTCACGTAAATTCACAAATTTTCTTTTCTGCAGGGTGTCCTTCAATTGCATTGTTTAGAAACTGGAAAATTAATCAAGAAATTCCCTTTGGATACCGGTACCATCACAGGATTTTCTGGCGATAGAGATTACAAAGATATTTTTTACCGGTTCGCGTCTTTTCTCAGTCCAGGTATCATTTATCATTGCGATTTATCTACACCCGATTTTGACGTCAAAGTAAGAAATTTCGTCTTGATAATTTTTTTTTCTGGATCATAAACACATAATTGAGATCATATTTTTGAATAGATTTTTAGAGAAATAAAACTACAAAAATTTGATCGCGAGAAATTCACCACCGAACAAGTTTTCTATAAGAGTAAAGATGGCACCAGGATACCGATGTTTATCGTTCATAAAAAAGTAATTATATATTTATTTTCATAATCTGAATACTTCATTGAATCAGTGTGTAATTTCAGGATTTAGAAAAAAATGGCAAAAACCCCTGTATGCTTTACGGTTACGGCGGATTTAACATCAGTTTATTACCTTCGTTCAGCGTCACGCGTTTAGTATTTATCGATAATTTCGACGGCGTATATGCCATACCAAATATCAGAGGCGGGGGGTAAATATCACGGAATTTCATTCCTTTTAATTAATTACAATTAACGATGGTAATTTATACGCAGAGAGTACGGTGAAAAATGGCACCGCGGAGGTAGGTTGGAAAATAAACAAAATGTTTTCGACGATTTTCAAGCCGCCGCTGAGTACTTAATCGCAGAGAAATACACGTGCAGTGCATTACTCACGATTAATGGAGGTTCAAACGGAGGTCTTTTGGTGGCCGCTTGTGCCAATCAGCGCCCTGATCTATTCGGTGCGGCGATTGCTAATGTTGGGTTGGTATAATTTAAAAAATTGATGTACTCGATAATCGCAACTTGAGGAATATTTCATCGAACGCATATCGAAAAATATATTTTCCAGTGTTTTAGATATGCTACGATTTCATAAATTCACCATCGGTTATCTTTGGGTCAGCGACTACGGCTCAGCGGAGAATGAAAGTGATTTCGAGTATTTGTATAAATATTCTCCATTACATAATATTCAAATTCCCGAAGATCCTAATGTTCAAGTAAATTAATCAATCGTTTTTATATCTAATAAGAAATCGTACGATGCTAATTCGGACTTTCAATTTACAGTACCCTTCTACATTACTTTTAACTGCGGATCACGACGATCGAGTTGTACCTTTGCACTCGTTGAAATTTATCGC
The DNA here is from genome assembly GCA_003261595.1 of Maconellicoccus hirsutus. Taxonomy (NCBI): domain Eukaryota; kingdom Metazoa; phylum Arthropoda; class Insecta; order Hemiptera; family Pseudococcidae; genus Maconellicoccus; species Maconellicoccus hirsutus. The sequence goes on along the minus strand of QBDW01000552.1, from coordinate 8,947 downwards.
TACTTTACAACACACTTTTAGGAATCATCCTTATCAAGTAAACGGAAACATCTCAGAATAATAACGTTATTATCGCGTAATTAATTTTTTCCCATTTGCAGAAAAATCCTCTTTTAATCAGAATCGAAACGAAAGCCGGCCATGGTGGCGGTAAACCTACAGCAAAAATTGTAAGTATTTTAGTTCTAACTGTTTAGAAATAATTTAATGATTTTATATCGAATTTATATTCAAATTAGATCGAAGAAGTCACTGATATTATGTGTTTCGTTGTAAACACTACCGGAATTGTATTCCATCATTAGAACTCAACTATGCATTTTGAAATCATATTTTACACAATGAACGTAGTTATTTACTTTTTTATTCGAGTAATATTTTATTCTTTCTTATCTATGTGGATTGTTAATTAAACCTTATATGAATACAACTTCAGTGTTTCTATCAAAATATTTTCACCCATGTGATTTATTTTTTGTTAGTACTTGTCGGTTATTATATTTAATTTTTTATAACATTTGTAACTCTGTTTTATGATATTTTCCACGAGAATATTTCTTCAATGACATATACCACATTTTTTATTTGTATTTTATTATAACGCGTTTTGTAAGTTACATGATTACTAATTTTGTATTGTGATTTTTGAGATGTTTGTGATTTCGTAATTATCATAATTTCCGGATACGTTCTATGATATGGGTTTATGTTGTTTTTACGATTTTGAAGAATGTTTATCCTAAATCACCCCAAAATAAACAAGATATCTTTTGGGAGAAATGGAGAAAAGAAACAATGACCTGATATAATTACCGAGTTCATAAAAAGAATGTTATATTAGACTGATGAAGTGAAACAAGGTGAGTACTATGAACTCGAAATTACTCCGAATAACCTCATCTGTCCGGTAAATTAGCTTAATTAGTACAATTCTCTTTGGTCCTTTGAATTAATTAATCATTATCATTTTTTATCAAAATGGGTTCCTGTTTTTCGGCCGATCGTCGCGCTTCGGTGGTTTTCACGCAGTGTTACACTTGAGACGAAAATATATCCCGAGGTCTGAGTTTTAATTAATAATCATTAATTACACTTTATCACAGTATTTTTGATTTTTAATAAAATATAATGAAAATTATGCGGAAAATAGAAATTTTAGAAGTTTTAACGATCAATTTAGGTGAATTTTTGCCGAACCAGGGAATTCCGAATTACATGGGCGAGTATTCGATATGGTGAATGTTGGTAACATTGCGACAATATTAATCATTTCGTTCAATCAGAGAATTTTTGTTTTCGTGTATTCGTGGTGGTCTAGAATGGTTTTTGCACTAAGTGCGTTTAATGTTCCATTGTTATCTTAGTAAACGTCATTTGTGTCATCGATTAAAAATGTTAAACCTTTGTTTATATTTAATCGCAAACAGTAATAATTATTCGAGGCTTAACTGATATTACGTTTAATATGGTTTCGCGTTAGTGCTTAGTCAATTTATTTAGAACAATGCGTGAATTTAAAGTGGTCGTTTTGGGTTCGGGCGGGGTTGGTAAAAGTGCTCTCACGGTACAATTTGTTTCCGGGTGTTTTATGGAAAAATACGATCCGACGATTGAAGATTTTTACCGCAAAGAAATCGAAGTGGATAATTCACCGTGCGTATTAGAAATACTCGACACAGCGGGAACGGAGCAGTTCGCAAGTATGCGAGATTTGTATATAAAAAATGGACAAGGATTTGTCGTTGTTTATAGTCTGACTAATCATCAAACGTTTCAAGATATAAAACCAATGAAAGAATTAATAACCCGAGTCAAAGGCTCGGAAAGAGTACCTATATTACTTGTAGCCAACAAAGCCGATCTGGAGCATCAAAGAGAAGTGCCAACCATCGAAGGCAACACATTAGCTCAAATTTGGGGTTGCCCTTTTATCGAAGCTAGTGCCAAAAGTAAAACTAATGTTAACGAAGTATTCGCCGAAATCGTACGAGAGATGAATTACAGCAACGATAAAGAAAAAAAGAGTTATTGTTGTTGTGCCGTTTTATAGTGCATTTTTGCGAAGATAATTAACATACATCTCAAGCTTTCACATATATAATTCATCAGGGTTACAGAATTTATTTTTATTTTTGTTTGGGTAAGTATACCTATCGAGGTTTCGTATGCTAATTTTTTTTCAATGTTTTTCCATCGTTCGTCAAGTGCTCGCGAATTGTGCTACGCCATCGTACACACCTCGATGTACTATTTTACGCAATTTTCATTGGTCGTCTTCGCGTCCGAGCAAGTTTCTTTTTTTTTTGACAACATTAACAATCCCATTGTACGGTAAAGTTGTGTAATATTTTTCGCCGATGTGTTTAACATCGGCATTGTTATTCGCCTATTGTTTCTAATTACAGACTCGTACGTTGCTCTTAATTTCAATTATCGGAAAATTCGTATTTTAACGAATCGCCTTATTTTTTTACTAATAAACACGTGATTCGATTTTAGGAAGCACTTGACTAGCGAAGGTTGCGCAAACACGGGCAACCAGGCGTGACAATTGTCATCATCGACGAAATATTCGATAATTTTTCGTACACCGACGAAAACCCAGAAGCTCTTCGTGAAGGAAAACCCGAAATAATCTTATCTACCCAATGTCGTTCTTTTGAAATATCTTCACTTTGGAGCCAAACAAGTGCACGTTATTTTCCCCGTATGACTTGACCTTGAAAAGATGCCACAGTTGCGATGCTTACTCGGCGAAATTTTTCCGCAATTCCATACCTCGGCATCGGATCGAACAATACTTTGGAAATTATGTAAATAAGATGTTCTCGATCGTGTTAATTGATGTGTCGCCGGCACGCGAATCCGTCGAGCTCGGGATATAAATAACTCGAAAATTTCCATTTTCCTCGAGGTCGACCCGGCGTCTTCAATTTGAGAAAAATTTCACCCTGAGACGGTTAAATTAATAATTAAAATCGAAAAAATAAACGAACCTTAGAATAACGTTTCTATTTCGCTCGAATGCGTTTCCAAAAAAAGGCTTAATTTATGGGAGAAAAAAAGGGAAAAAGCGTCGAATCGTAATTAAGGTATTTATTAAAGGTTAAAAGGTGGGCGCGTCGAAAAAATCGCAAAATTAGCTGTTTCTTTTCTACCTCGGCCTCGTCTAAAAAACCCATCGATTCGTGAATTACATAAAATCGCAGAAATTTGCGAAAATTCTCACGCTTCGATGGCAAATTTCGGTAAAACATCTTTTTAAAAGCTTCGCAAATTGATTAGGAAATTATGAGGAGGGGAAAGGAATAAGGAGGAAGGACGAAGATGAAATCTCAGCGTGATTTTTTTTCCACCATCGAGGATGATTATATCGAGAAGTTCATCGCGGTTGAAGTGACCACCAGAAAGGACAATGCTAAGGGTTCTTTTCAGGAAATTGCAAATTAAATCAGATAAGGTCTTCGTACATCCTTTTTACCGGCTCAGGTGCCGAAATGACGGCGCTTGGAATATTGTTGAATTCAAAAAGGGGAAGTGATCGAATTAGCTCGGCGGTGTGGTCGTTTCTACGGTATGATCTCTATCTTCGAAGTGAGCTGTAGAGTTTTTCGGACGCGGGATATGATTTTACTGGTATTTGGAGGGAGAGGGGGGAATCTCACAAAACCATATTTTCAAATTTATTGTTTTACAGAATGTTTTATAAATTTGAGAAAAGTTATGAAGCGTTGGATTTTTCAACGAAAAATGATAAATTGAAAAGCGTAAAAAATGAATCATTTTTCGAAAAATTATTCTCTTATTTTTTGCATTATTCATATTTTTATTATTTTTGCTCTTTAACTGTGAATAGTATAAATACATGTAATTGTCGAGTACTGTCTCCCTTCCTTTTCCCACTCCATTCCTACGTCATTTCACAATATCAAAAATTTCTCTGTAAATTTAAAAATACGAACGAATTTGCTCCATTTTTCAAATTTTTACCCCCAAATTACTAATTTTTGAGTATTTTCTGTAAAAAAATCATTAATTTTCATCGTTAAATATTCACGCAGGTGAAATATCCCTTCGAAATCGAGCCAATGAATTTCCTACGCGCTAAGAAATTGCGTCGAGTTTCTTTTGTTTTTACCGAATCTCGTATCGGTTTGAAATTACGACGGAAAAATATGTTATTATTTGGAAGAATGGAATTTGATTTCATTTCCTTGAATTCCCCTCTCCCCTTCATTCTTAATCCTCGAGGAAGATACGACGTCGAATTTAAATTAGATGAAATGACTCGACGTTTGTTTCATTTTTCCTGTTGTTTTTTTTTCGTAGTGTTCTCGAACATGGCGAAATTTTTGGGATTTTTCGACATTTTTGGAATTTTTTTTTTAATTTGTTTTCGTGGAAAAATTACTACGAGTAAGCTTGAATGGTTAAATCGATGAAAATCGTGATTGCGATAATCAATTAATGGAAGAATCGTTATTTTTCTGTTCGTTTTATTTATAGAAAATGGAAATGATAAGTTATTCGATTTTTAAATTGAAAAAATCCATGGAATTTTCGCGATTCTTTGGATATCAAAATGTTGAAAAGTTCCGTTATTTTTTCGTTGTGAAAAAACATTCAGATGCTTCATTTTTGGGAAATTTTGCCTCGTATTTTTATTTTTAATAATTACAAAAACAAGGCTTTCGTTTTTTTTTATTATGAAAAAAATAAAAATCTCGCAATCTTTGGCATATTTTTGGTGGGAAATTCCGTTTATCTTCGGAATCGAAACGAAAGTTTATTTCTTGAAATTCGGAGATACGATCGTCTTCATGGTGAACTTTTACCTCAAATGAAACTATTCGTTTAGTTATTCGTCGAAAGAAATTTATTTACGTGAATATTAATGTTGATGAATTTCGAACAATTTTTCCGAATAGTTGACCTATTTTTCTCCAAAAATAGCATTTTCGTGGGTTTTCTCGAATAATTTAGAAATTTATAAAATATCAAGTACATCTTTGATCCGTTCTTTTTCTGCGAAGACGTTCTCTGCGAGAGGTAACTGCGTAAAATTTACGAAAATGTTGAAAATTTCCACTGAACTGCGTAATTTTATAATTTTTATCGGAAATTTACCAAAAATGACGTCTCGAAATCATGTTGAAACGCTGAAAGGATCAAATGGTTTAGCTCTTTACTCAGTTTTTGTCCGATTCAGGAGGTTATCCAGTGTATAGAGCGTTTTTCTGAGTCAGGGGTCAATTTGAGGTGAAAATTGTGAGGTTATAAATTATAGGAATTTGAAAGAGGGACATTTTTTGTAGTATAATTTTTTTCATATCTGCTAAATTTTTCAAACTGTTAGAAATTAATTCATTTTTTAAGGCAATTTTTTTGTATCTGCGTTTTTAAGGGTTAAAGGTCGATCCTAGGTGAAAATTTTCAAGATAAAAATTGCAGGGAATTAAAAGAGGGATATTTTTTGTACCTTAAATTTTTTCATATCTGCTCAAATTTTCGAAATATTTGAAAAAATTGAATTTTAGAGCATTTTTTTTTGGTATTTTTGTTTGTAAAGGTCAAGGATCGAGTTAGGGTTAAAATTTTCATAACAAAAATTATTAAGAATCAAGAGATGTGCATTTTTTGTAATGAAAATTATTTCATATTTGCTTAAAATTTTTGAGTTATTTGAGAAAATTTTGTTGTGATGAAATTTTTTTTGTATGTTCGTTTTTTAGGGTTTTAAAGGTCGATCTCACATGGAAATTTTCAACACTAAAATTATGATGAATTGAATTGGAGTCACTTTTTGTAAAAAGAATTTTTTTCATATTTGTTCAAATTTTTAAGCTATTTGAAAAAATTCATTTTTGAGGGAATTTTTTTGTATTGTGTTTCTTTCAGGGTCAATGGTCGATTTGAGGTGAAAATTTCAAAGACCAAAATTGTTGAAAATTAATAGAGGAACATTTATGGCAATGAAAATTTTCTTGATATCTGCTCAAATTTTCCAGTCTAAAAAATTTTTATTTCAGGCGGATTTTCTTTAAAAATATTCCTATTTTTGTGTTTGTAATTTCGTATTATTTTTCATATCTCCTCGTATTCTCGAGTTATTTGAAAAAATCTCATCTCGAGTGACGTAATTTGAAAAAAAAAAATTTAGGAGTGAACTTTGAACACATGATGTTTTAGAATAAATAAAAATACGAGTATTGCCGCAAATGAAATAGAATAAAGGGCGATTTTTATGTATTTTAAAATAGTCGATAAATTAAAATCTGTGGTAATTTTTTCACTTCGTTGAAAAAATAACAATCTAAATGAGGAATTTATTCCGCGTTAAAATAAGATTCCCTCCGGAATATCGATTCGGTCGATCGATGAATCGAATCGACGACTTAATGAGTCACTTATACGTAACACGAATAACCTAATTAACAGATGAACGATCGAATCATCGATGTTTAAATATAGACGAACGTCGCGAATTTCGCAGAAACGGTGAAAGCGGGAGGGAAAACCTCCATCGTCGATTCTTTCAAGCGAATAATACGAATATTGGAATATTTCCCTTAAAATTGTACACATTCAACGGGACGAACCAGTTATGCGAATGTATTTGTAATTCGTAGTTTGTACGTAACTACAGAGGCGATAATTAAATCGAGCTTATCAAACGTTCGCTATCGGTGATGTTGGAATAGTAGGGAAAAAAACAGCGTTGAAAAAAGTTGAAATGGGAAGCAGGGTACGGGATTTGTTTATCATTAACGTTACAAAATAACGCTACGAATCGAAGTGTATACGAACGAGTCTTATCTGTCGTTTTTTTTCCTCGTTTTACTCGAATAGAAAATGTTATTTAATAGAATTATTTTGTTAGCGATACGATAACGATATTCGATTATCGATATTGTGTTTTTCTTTTCAATTATATACGCGAAGGGAGGAAAGCGGGGTGGGAAATGGTAACTAAGAAATGGTGGCTGCGTTGGTATAATTAAATGCGTCATTGATTCGATTGCTCGATTTAGAGAGAAAATAACGCGATAGGATGCTGCGGAATTCTAGTTTAATGCATCATACGGTACGTGGAATTGATTGAAGAATGTTACTTGCCGCGGCGAAGATTCGAACACGAATAATTCGAGTAATTTTCCTAGCACTGGAGGTAATTATCGAAGTGAATGTGGCTGAGTACGCGGCATGAAGCGTAAGAGGGGAGACGATACCATAAGATGATTCATTGTAATATACCTTCAGGCCATGGTGTTGGAAGGTATCCAAAAAGTCGTCTCTATTGTCAAAAGTAACGCTACGCGTGGAGATGTCGGTGGCTGTGAAGCGGTTATCTTAGGAGATGCGGCACGTATGGCCGACTATCTTTCGACGAATTGGAAATGTGTATCGGAGATGCAATCGAAGCGTGAGGTGTGAGGGGTGGGCTTGTGAAGGGGTATTGGGAAATTAACATGATGCAGTCGCGATTTTTGTTATTTATATTGATAAAAATGCATCGAATGTTGGAATTACACATAAACGAAATTATTCTACGGGAAATTTCCTACGAAAAAGGTTATTTGCGTTTTTTCAATTGGACGCGTTTATTTTGTGAAATGGCCTTTTGTCGTGTGAGGTGAATCAACGATGTGGTTTTTGCAGCTTTTTCTCTTTTTCTTCCCTCAAAATGTCCCCAATGCTGAAAATGAACATCAAAGAAATTAATCCGCGTGAAATTTCCCACAAAAAAGGTTAAATGACTTTTTTCGATTATCCCCACCCTCGGGTGTTCGGTACAATGACCTTGTTCGACAAGATATCAAGGTCATTTGCAGTTTTTCCTTTATATCTCGTTTAAAATAACTCTAATCGTGGAAATTAACATAAACGAAAATTATCTACGTCAAATTTCCTACAAATAAGGTTCTATGGGTTTTTTCGATTATCCCCACCATTGTTCGGTACAATGACCTTTTTGGGAAAGATTTCAAGCTCTTTGCAGTTTTTCCTTTTTATCTCGTTTAAAATAACTCTAATCGTGGAAATTAACATAAACGAAAGTTATCTACGTCAAATTTCCTACAAACAAGGTTCTACGGGTTTTTTCGATTATCCCCACCATTGTTCGGTACAATGACCTTTTTGGGAATCTATATCAAAGTCATTGAAGTTTTTCCTTTTTATCTCGTTTAAAATAACTCTAATCGGGGAAATTGATTTTTCCTATAAAAACGTATATATGTGTTTATCAACTACCCCCACCCCTTTTCGGTAAAATGACCTTTCGTTGTAAGAATGAATTGACACGTAATGAGACTCGCGGGGTTTTTCTCCTTTGGCTCGTTTAGAACCTCCTCAACACGGGGGACAAACATAAGCTAAACTAATCAAGGTTAAATTTTCCACAGAAGAGGTCACAGGGGGGGGTCAATTCCCCCCTCCCTTTATTAGCGAAAATTCTGACTCTTTGTATGACCCAAGGTAACAAATGCTTTATTTGGACGATGATTTACTCGAAATTGGTGCAAGCCATTTTGGTAACGAGATTTCAAATGTAATCCCCCCCCCCCACTTCCCCGCTTTGTTATCGGTTTTTGCGTTTGTGATAATTCAATTTCGCGTTGCCACGGTTGGATGAAGTGATTTTCGTGGAATTAAGTCGATGAAGTTTTATTTTATCGAAATTGATATTGTTTCGCTAATTGAGTGAAGGAGAAGAGAAGAGGGGGTAATGATTTTCTTAGATTTTTCATTCTTATCTGCTCGATTTCTATTCATTTTTTTTTCAAGATTCTTGGAGTTGTACGTTGAGGTGAGGCAATTCATCTAGTTTTATTTCATTTCCCTCCCCTCTCCCTCGACTCTCTCCTACATTTTCATTTAATCTCCTGCATCTCCTCAAGTAGTGCGAGATTTGCACGAAAAATTATCTAGGAATGTGGATGAAATG